>CM032806.1:16363382-16480882 GCA_019155185.1 Beaufortia kweichowensis
ACCTTCACTTCGATCTCACCCCGTAACTGTAATTCATAAGCATTATCCTTCATGAGCGCCAGATATGTAGCGGAGCTCGCGTGAATCTTCTGTGCTAAAGATCAATTAAAACAAAATATTAATATAGCCTTGTCGTGGGAAATGACCAAAGAGATGTGCTAGTGACTTTCTTGATTTGCTGAAACTTAAAAGGTTCAAATATCTGATTCTATCTTAGACTAATGCAGATACATATTTAACATATTTAATGAAAGTGTGAAGAGTGTGTCATGTGTCTGATATTCATTCCTCCAACCACCAGAGGGCGTCATCATCCTCTTCTGACTGTTTCTTCATGCATTACTAATGCCAGTTTTCCCTGTCACTGACTGCGTCCCAGTTCACATACTAAATAGTATTTGTAATTAGAATGAGTATTCATGGAGTTCCCGGATGGTCTGCTGTTTCCAGTGAAAATTGGATATCCGTGGAGACTCAAATGACTGATATTAGCCACAACTCAGCTCCTGTGGCATTATGGGATAGATTCCATTTAATTCACACTGATAAATCTCAGCAGACCATTTTTATTTCATACTGAGGTTTCGGACATAGGTGATTTCAGGAGCAGTGTTGAACATCTCTGCTATATGTTTTATATTTATGGAACATATGGATTGAACTGATGACCAAACTCATCTTCACAAACATACACATGATCTAGCGGAGGAGAAATGATAAGCCGTCACTGTAACATAAAGTCGAGACTAGACAGAGAAACATACGTAAGCTGGTGGATTCCATGCGTGAGGCGGTGTTGACTGTATCTCCAAACAAACAGTACCGAGGCATCTTATATCCAACAATACCTGCGACACACGGACCTTCAATACAAAACATGTGTAAGATATGACGGAAAATGACATTTATACTATTCAGTCTTCTTTAATGTCAACATGAAACAGCACTCATTCATTTCTACTAACAAATGAACTGGAAGGTCAAAACTTTTATATCAGACCAGACATTTCTCAAATGAAATGGTTTACTGCTGTAACATGTACTTCATTACATCAGCAAGTTTGTCTTTAGCAATGATTATACACTTACAGTGGTGCTGTATGATCAGACTAAATAGTAAACACAATAGTAGAAATGTGGTTTCATGTTGACATTAAAGCAGATGCTTCATGTATAGACCTGTGTGTATGCCGGCGCGGAGCTGGAGGCGTTTTGTGGTCATGTGTGGTATTGACACCTGTCTGACGGCAGCCACCAGATCCAGAGACATTTTAGCGATCTCATCTGCGTGTTTCTCTCCGTTTCTCTCTGGCAGTCCACTCACCACCATATATGCGTCTCCTATAGTCTCCACCTGTTTCATCAAGAATAATCTCTCATGTCAGTTGTCCTTTTCCAAATATATTACAGACATATATCATGTATTATTAACTGTAGCCCTCATAACTCATAACTTTTATGAAGTATAAAAAATAATGACTTACTAAATACATACTCAGTTTTGTATTTGTAATTGCATTACTCATTATTAATTACTTCTCAAAAACCACATTAACCTATTCACCTCATTGATAATCAAAATGAAACTGTCAAAATAACCTTAAACAGTATCTGTAACAAACAGTAAATGTTGTAGTTTTCATATGATTTAGAATAAAATACACTAATTTCTAACAGTATTCAGTATTATTTTATATACTATTTATATTAAACTCAACACTGCTGTTATGTGTCCACATGTTTCATTTCAATGTTTATTCATTTCATTTCTTCAGTGGTGATTCTGATTGGATCTTGTGATTTAATATTTATATATTAGTAAATATTTGTATTGCAGTTGATTCTCTGTCAGACACTGATGATGTGTTCATTCACATCTATGTGATTATCATGTTAAGAACACGTGTATACCTTGTAGACATCGTAGGAGTCGATGCGTGTGTCGAAACACATGTAGAGGTTATTTAACATCTCAACAACCTGTAGTGGCGTGCAGGAGGCTGATATCACAGTAAAACCCACTATATCAGAGAAGAAGATCGTCACCTGAAACACACAGTACATGCATCACTTACTTCTGAGACAATAACAAATCAATTATTAGAATAAAATACAATAATAAATATTATATTATAATATTTGTAAATAATAAATAAATAAATAATCCAATGAATACAAGACAGATAACATGTGTATAATTCACAGCTGCTGTGTGTGTTTGATAGGACATTGCCTGATGGTCTTCCATGTGAGGACTGTAAGTTACACTCTTTTCATTTGATATTCATTCATTTATTTATGATGTCTGTTAATGCTGATGGGTGTGTGTAAAATCCTCAGTAAATCCTCTATATAATCAACAGAGGTACCGCTAATGTTTGTCACTCATGATTGTTGATCCATATTAGATGAAGATAAAAGACATCCCATTACAGACGGTGTGATATATCCAGTTTGTAGAAAACACTATTTGGTTGAAGTGTTGTAAATTTGATGGGATGGGCTTCAGGTGCACACTCCCTCATGAGCTGTTTTATCTCCTGATGAATATGGAGAAGTATAATTACAGGCAATTACTACAACAAAAAGAACAAACAGAACTGAAGCATGTGTGCTTTCCTCACGCTGTCATCTTCCCAACATCACTAATAAACCTGCCTGTCCTTTCACATCTCACACTGATGTCTTATAGGTGTTTTTCTTGAACGGATGACAAACTTCACACTGAAACACATATATACAGATATTTAAATCTTATCTCATACCTTCTCATAACTCTCAGCCTCCACGTGTTTGTTTTGGCGTAGCTGCTTGGCCACAGATTTGGGCAACATCTGATGAAGGAGATCTTCTGCCAGACGTCTTTCTCTCTTCAGGTCTTCGGTCTTCTCTCGGAGACTCTGAGCGTAGTCCTGGATCCACTCGGTCATCTGTTTGAAGGACATCAGCACTACGGGGTAAATCAGACAGGCGATGGAAAGCAAGCAGATCTGCAGGCTGATGTTAGACGAGATCTCTCTGGATTTCAGTTTCAGGGCCCACGCGGCCCAGGCGTGAAAACATCTCAGCGTGTTTCCCAAGCCGAACGTTAATTCTTCAGAAGGAGAAAAGAATGGCGAATGAAAAACATATTTCATATTGGTGACGTTTAGCTGTATATCAATGTTTTCGGTCCAGCAGCGTTGAAGGTTTTCAGACATCTCTTTTATGACCATCACGAGTGTCGTCACACGCCATATTTCATCCCGAATATCGGTGTCTTTTTCGCCTGATATCAACCTATAGTTCAGCTCTTGGATTGTCAAAAGCAGTTTCAGAGCAAGAACATCTGTCCAGTCCGGGTTACATTTAAGAAAACCAATGTCTATGTCTTTGGCACCCCATGAAGTTAATATCTTCTCAATTGCATGAGTTAAAAGTGTGGCATCATCCATTAGCTCATCTCTGTTTGTGTCATTGAGAAAGACGGAGAGATCAGACCGAAGCTGCTCACAGAACTCATGGAGGTCAATGTCACAGGACTGACCCAAACTGTCCACGTCTATATCTGTACAACATCGACCGATCGTCAGCATAATGGTGGAGCTCAGCAACTCATCATCAGCTGTATTCTGTCCTGACAAACTGAGATTTCTCAAAGTTTGGAGCTTCATGAGGAGTGTGAGGGTGACATTAGTCCTGCAGGAGGTCAGCTCATTCAGTGCTGCTTTAGTCGACTGCCATTCGGTCATAGAGGAGCGAAAGTCCATGATCACAGCACACATCAAAGCCAAGAAAGAGATGATACAGGCGATGAGAATCCTCAGAACGGTACGGCTGCGTCGGCCACAGCTGAATAATGACAGTCTGTAAAACAAGACAGTAAAGAAACCTGTTTAAACATGTCCTTTACAAATGAATCAGCATTACATAACAAACTAGACTTTTTCTTACAACTTTCAAGTTTTTCGTGTACACATTTGTTAGGTCGACATGGAAGTAAGACGTACGTTTTGAGATTTATTTGTCTTAAAAAAATTAAACCTGATTGCCTGTTTTTTTTTTACATTAACAATTTCAAGTGGCATTTTCCTATTTTAAAGAAAGAATACACCTAACACACACGTAAAAAACAGATTAAATGGAATAATTCTGTTTAAAAGATAGACAACAACACTGGTTGTAAAATGTTAGCTGGAAGTACTTCATAATGCATCTCGGTTTGTTACTCTGTTAACTCTGAATGGACTAAAAGTTGCTCAAATATAATTAAAAACATCTGAAAAAATATATTTTCAGAGGTGTGGCCTAATTTTAAAAAATAATGTTAGCCAACGCAAAACTTAAATAAAAGCCGCATTTTATTAAGAATAACATGGATTTCATGTTCTGCACCATCTTCATTAATAAAAGCTGTAAAATACAATTAGAATAATAATGCACAGAAATTCGTTTTGTCAGTTGATATTAATATGAAAGTGACCTGCAGATGTGCCAGTCTGTGTCCAGTGTCTTCTGTCTTGAGATCTTCTTCTGTCTCCTCCTGTGGATTTTAGTGAAAGTGTCTTTCAGAGAGGCAGATGATGCTAAACAATCCTTCTTCATGCACTCCAGAGATGACATGACATGATGCTCGTGTTTCACACCTCTGCACATATAAACATATAAACACTATAAAGACATCTGCGCGTCTTCTGCTCCTGCGCGTCACCGTGTGCGCGTCTCCGCGGTCTGATGCTGTCAGTGACGTACTTTAATAAAAGTGTTACACTGAAATAAATGAACAGTTTTCATTAACATTTACTCACACAAACAGTTGACTGTATATTCATTCACAGATTTCAAGTGTTCACATCACAACATTTTATTAATCGTCTATAAATCATGTCTATTCGCTATACATGTGTTTTTTATTATCTGTAAAAGCAGATTCACACGATATTCATATTAATAATATGACAAATTTTCAGTATTTAAATATGTGAGACAAAACAGAGCCGCTTTCGCTAAAATCCATACAGTTTTTTTCATTAAACCACTAAACATGTCCGAAAGAGCATATAAATTAAAATATATTAAGCAAAACAACAACATTGAAAACAACTGACAACAATTTAGCTAATGATTAAACTGTAAGTATAAACTGTATAATACTTCATGTTATAAATTCTATATGAAGGATCACCAGTAATCATTCGGTAAAAACCATCACATCTTTTATATTATTAAGTATTTTAATAATAATAAATATTGTTATTTATACCTATTTTAATATGTGTTTTTTTTCACAAAGAAGACCTTCAATTTGAAACAGACTTAAGTCATCTTGAAATAACAAAGATTAACCAATTAAAACAGTAATTTTATGTTTAATGAGCCGCTTGAAATAAATAAATCCATCTGTTTTCTATCCGAATCTTCAGCCACAGACAGGACAATAGTTCATGTATTTTATATAAAATATATTTAAAGTAAATAAGTATAAATGTTACTGTAATATGGAATAAAAAATACCGCAATGAAGAAATTAAAATATTGTAGTCTATATGGAGCAGTTATGTTTTATATGGTAATAATTACACACATCTCAACCCTCTCATGGATGTTGATCTGATTCCGATGGGGTTTTGTCCATCACTACAACGTTACGGACATCGTATTACATGATAATCCACTTGAAGTAATCTAGAAGAATTAAAAATATAATTTCGTTAATGTGGTTATAAACTCTTGCCCTTCAGTTCAGATCTCATGTGAATTATGGGTTCTTCATTTTCTAATAAAAGTACATTATTTCAGCAGTAATAAACTCAATTATATTGGTAAAACATACAGTATGTTAACTCGTTTTCTCCCCCTGCTGGTAAACTTTAGTACTCTTAATAAATGAGTATTTATGGTTTGATTTTAGAAACGTTTGAAACGAAATAGGAAAAGCAGAACAAAAAAATCTAAATTCGTGTGGCTTTGTAATTATTAAAGTATTATGTCCCTGTTTTAATGTAAGTAAAGTGTTTTTTATTTGATTAATATTGATATATTTGCCGAACATTATTATTTTTGACCCTCATTATAACTCTCTACCATAGAGTCAGATTTGAGTTGTTTCATTAATGCTTGATTTGTGAAGTGGCTCATATCTGTTTCTCTTTATTACTAGACAAATATAAAATGTATTTTACAACAATAGTTTATCTCATCAGAGCTCTCTGGAATACTTGATTCTCTGATGACAGTCAGATGGGCTGTGGTGTGTAAATAATCATCATTATGAAAACACTCAAGCTCAAGCCGTGTTAAAATCAGGCATGATGGTGTTTGTGTTAATGCCAAAATCTGACTCTACCGTTTTAATTCTGTAGCATAATTCAGAAGATATTTATTAACACACTGGAGTCATTGGATTAGTTTAGATCAGGTTGATGGTGAAGGGATGTGCTTTTAGGAGCACTGTGAGCAACGTATACACACATATAGTCATCAGGACATCACAACATCACGAATGGCGTGAGGGGGAGAGAACTACACAGAAATCCAGTGTTTGTTTCAAAAATCATGCTTGAACCTAGTTTAAGTCAAAGAAATATTGTTTAGTTAAACACTAAAACTACCGCAGGAGCACAAATGCTCTAAATGTGTTTTACTGACAGGACAGATTGAATGAAGTCATTCAAAGCTCTGTTTTATTCCAGCACAGAGAACTTATTCTAGTGCAAATATAATCAAGAAGAAGAGGATATAGTTTAGTGTAGGGATGAAAGGGTATAAGAGCTGAACATCTATGAGAGCACAATAAATGTCACTGTAAAGATGCTTCAGTCTTCCCAAATAGAATGAAACACAAAACACATTCAAAACTTATACAGCAGTGCATAAATATTTATAAGCATTAAACAATTGTATTAATGATATAGTAATGTAATGTAGATATCACGTCATGTTTTGGTAGAACATCAGTCCATGGATCTATACACATGCAGATCTCATTTACATGGTGTACGCCACCCAGTAGATGACATTGACCACAGCAAAAGTGAAAGGGAAGACGGCTCGAGCGTAGATGTCGATGGTGTCGGCGTCGATGGGTTTACATTTACAGCATTTCTTGTCTTCGCCGCTTTCTTTCTGCACTCGACGGGACTGAGCGGCACGGGCCTCGCTGTCCTCCTGCAGGTTTGCCGGAGAGTCGGTGGACCGCTGGGCTCGGTTCTGTCTCTTTGAGATGAGCAGACCCTGATTCATGCCGGCCACAGACAGAGAGAACAGAACCATGGCCTGCTTTCCGTTCTTCACCATTGACTACAAAACAACATTTTAAGCAACGATGACCTTCTGTTATTAGTTATTACCTTATGCAGAAGTAGATGTATATGTTAAGACTGATAGATTATAGATCATAACTGACAGGAAATGATTATCAAAGGCTCAGATTGTTTTATTACCTCAGTGCTCTTGTTTGTCTTGGTTTTGGCTTTCTCTTTCTTGCTGTAGTCTGCATTATAGTGAGCGAAAGCATATTCAATCAGTGCAGCGAAGACAAAGACGTAACAGATCCAGAAATACACGTCCAGAGCTTTGATGGCAGAAGCGCGGGGCAGCGATGAGCGAGCGCTGACCATCAGTGTGGTCATGGTCAGCACTGTGGTGATGCCTAAAGAAAAGAGTAAGAATTCTGTACGTTAAATGCTTTTATTTCATTTCACTGATATTTTGGCTATAGAGACTGTTTTATAAAACAGTGAAGTGACCTAAAGACACCCTAGCGGGCACAGCCGATTGGCTGATCCAGAAGGAAACCCACGACATGGCGACCAATAGGATGGAGGGCATGTAGGACTGGATGATGTAAACGCCTCGATTCCGTCGTAGCTGAAAGCGCAAGCTCAGTCGTGGAAATCGTCCCGCTGTTTCACAAATAAATATAATTCTTTCGTTAACGAAACAGATTCGAATGACGACAGCTGTGAGTAGAAGTGCTTTAGTGTTGAAACATCCTCACCAGATTTGAAGTTCATCATTTCTGTAACGAAGCGATAATCTGTGATGGTAAACTGAGACAGCTCCAGTTTGTCCAGTCCGTGAATGAGTTTCTGACTGTCTGACCAGTGATACACGATATCCTCTGAAGAATAACCATCTGCAAAGCAAACATTCACAAAAATCTGTCATCTGTTTATCTGGAGCCGCATTGATTTTCTCGGGTAACTTACAGCTCTCCAGGTCCAGCATGCACTCCTGTTCATCCATAGGGTACTTGGTAAGGTCCATGTCACAGGCCACTGTAGATGTAATACTGAAAGAGAAACAAACACAAGAGATCATTCATAACGATCATTACAGCTTTAAAACAAGCAGTTTTACTTTCACCGTTCTGCCCAGAGAGCGTTCACAGTGAAATGAGAAATTTACCGGCTGCTGTACAGAATCACTCCATCAGGCTGCAGTCGTATCAGCTTGTTCTCCACCGTGACATCATGAAACCAGGCCGATTTCGCATTCACGATGAATGTATCCGGTACCCAGAGTTTGTCCACAAAGCGGCTGTCCAGACCCAGAGTTTTGTTTGTGTGATTGTAAGACAGACGGTCATCTCTCCAGCTCTGACGCAAAAACACTGTCATGGTGTATTCCTGAAAAAAATGAGGCTTTCAGAGGATGTGGAAGTGATTCTCCTCCATAAAGTGATGGGGAATGAGGACTGTAGGTGTCATGCTCCAAAATGACACATACAAATATGATACATTATATTAAAGTTTGATATGTGATTCAGGACTGCCCTTCAGACAGGCTCTAGCAAACCTACATTCCTGCAATATTTAATATAATGTAACTGTACTTTACATCCTTAGAAAACACAAACAGTAAGAGTGAACTTCTCAAACAGTGCATCATGTCACTTCATTCATCCCTCCACCAGAGAGAGTCTTCACCTGAATTCTAGTCCAACTTCCTGTTTGTAGATATTTAAAGTATTATCAGTTCATCATTACTGTTCTTCTTTATCTCATTTCATGTGCATGATGTTTTCATAGTTCTTTGGATCACTGCTTTTGATTTTTTGCCAGCGTTTGCCTGATCTTTTGAATTTGGCCTGGCCTCCATTTTCTAGTGGTGGTCAGACCGAGGGTTCGTGAAACACTTGACCGGTTGAAGAAAATGTTTTTGTGTACAGGCTTCAAAACAATCCGACACCCGTCTCCACAGTGACACCTAGTGCTGGTGTTGATCTGAAACAGCATTGACCAATTATAAAAATGGTTTTCATCATGCAAAGAATTCTGTGTAGCAGTGGGAAGTGACTGTTACGCAGGCACGCTGAACTGGAATCTGGAGTGAGACGCCCATCAGCACGTCACTATTAAAGTCATTTTTCTCTAAGCCTAACCTGTAGGCTTCTCTTTGTGAAAACCTATAGGTTATTTTAGTCATAAAAACTGAAAGATTAATAAAAGAAAGCAAACCACCATGTCCTATTTCGAATTGTGTTCAAAAACATTTATTGTTCAGTGTGAAACACTCCACACCCCTCTCCTTGTCTCCTTGTTAAGCTGACTGCTTACTTTAATACATTTATTTCAAAGTGACATTCAAGTTCACGTCAGAACCTCTAGACTTGTGGGTTACCTGCTATAGGATCATTTAGATTAGCTTATCGTATCCCTGTTTGTGTTTGTTGTTTTCATGGCAGGCGAGGCTTCGAGCGCGTGACACACTGATAATACTGTAACTGTGATCAAATCACACCTCTTCACATTCTTCATCACTTTTGTTTATTACACAGCCACCTGTGCTGTATAATCTCTTCCTGCTGTTACTTTTGTTCAGTGATAACATTCAGTCTGCCAGGCTTTTTCCTCTTTAAGAGATGGCCAGGTCTAAGACAACCAAAGCTTGAACAAATTTCATTCTGTCTGAAACCGATTTTTCCATAAACTTCCTGCAAATGTCCAGTCTTCTGACAGGTTTATCATGGGTGTTTGTAGTTCCAAAACTTTGACGTCTTTGAAACTTCGGTTTTTCAATCTCACCTAGTTTAAGTGATTGCAACAGATTGATGTAACAGGATTACAGACAATTTTCACCTCTCTGGTCAAAAACTTGATGACATAAAGGAACTGATAAAACAAATGTTTTACCATGATCACACATGGTTTTGTTCACTTGTTTAAAGTACAAAAGGCAACATCAAATGCTTTTCAAATGCTGGTTGAACTTTTCACTTGTTGCCATGACACGTCAGTGGCCATCACCTTGTGTTTCAGTTTGATGTATAATTGGCACGCTCTCACGTGATCATGATGTACCCTTGCAGTAGAAAACAGCTTTTGAGCACTGCTGGCACCCGCTTTCCATCCAACACATGTTGTCTTCTGTAAAAAACTGATCATGCTAATATTTGCCTTGAGCCGATTTCAGTTCTATGGGGACATCTGGCTTGTTTTGTGCATGTTTGCAATAAGGATTAATTGAAGAGAATATTCTCTTATCAAATGTTTTCAGACTCATTCATTCAAGATTATTCAGCATGCATATAACATTTAACTGTGTAATTGTTAATTAATGATTTATTTTTGGATATATGTTTCTTTGGATATCCTCCTCAGACTGTCTTTATAGTGTAACTAAAACTATTTACAGTATGGTGGAATGACTATGTGCATTACATAGCCAGAAAGTCAAGATCCCCAATTTTTCCAGTCTTCTTGGTATGAAGAGAGTAGACTTGCATTGGACCAAGAAAATCATGAGAAAGTTGTTCACCTCAGAATGTCTTTAACAGTTTTATCTGTCACAAAGAGCTTCCAGGTATCTTTAGGGGACATGGTGACGGTCCCTGGAGCACATACAGGGGTGTAATGCAGATATATCCTGATCTCTGGTCTGGACCATCATCATCATCATCATCTGAGAACTCTTAGCCTAAAGTCATTGCAAGTGTCATTTTTAAAGCCTGTTGTGCTTTATATATGCCTACATCACAAGCCATAAAAGAAACCTAAGGTAAGGTGTGGGATGAATCTTTCTTTTAAACCACTAATCAGTTCTGACAGTAAAAGCTATACTCACTGTACTCATGCTAATTCTCAACATATGAATAATATCATTTTATATTTTTAACTGATGAGATATTTTCATAATTAGTTAAACCCTGTAAGGTCAACCTGATTTCTTTTTCCTTTCGAGAGTAATGTTCAACGGCTGGCTCGATCTAATTTTAGTATTGAGGATATAAATATATTGTTTTTTTCCAGCACACCATCTGTGACCTGCTACAAATCAGCTGCCAAGATTCTCCTCTGCTTTCCCCTGCATCCTAAACACATCACGAGAAAATGAGGAATCTTTCTTAAACACACATTATACAATGTACTTTACATTCAGGACAATGATTCTGTCATTCGTATCCCAAACTACTTCTTAAACTACTTTTAACCTTTTATTTACCACAATCTGAGCATTATTTTGTTTGCTTACAAAACAAGCTGTAAATGTGTGAATTCCCTTTAAAATATTTGTACCTCATTATTCTTCTGCTGTCTTGACAGCTGGTCATAATGTAAACATTAGCAACTCAGTACGAGCAGTGAAAAACCCATTTACTTTAGCACACTATATCGTTTTCTTCCCATGAATATTGGAAAAAGCACCAAGACCACCGTCATACAGTGTGACAACATGCTTTCATGAGAGTAAAAAAGTCAATGGTTATGATGGCACATGGTGCATATTGCCATGGCAACTGCCTCAGCATCTGTATTATTCACTCTCTCTGGCACTTCTTCACTCATATTCTGATGGCAGTAATGCACATGCATATCAAATACAGTATCTATACATTACCATGTTGGCTTCTGAGATATGATCAATACTAGCAACTTCAATGGCCATGGCAACATTCACAGGAGGTCCTGCAAAGAGAAATGAAGAAAAACAACTTTACAGTAACTTACAATAATGACATGTTTAATTGTGCTACATTACAAACATGTTTTGGCAGTGAGTTTGACGAGTAAGATCTTTTTTAAATCAAGATTTGAAAGCATCAACACAGCCAAAATCAAACAGTTCTGGATCTGATCTTGTAACTGTAAATACAAGATTTTTTCAGAAATTGTCTGTCATTGTCTCTATTCATTTGTCGTTCAATTCTTTTACACTATACCAAACACAAACTGAAACCAAGTCATGTTTTTCTGTGTCTGCCCGTCTCTATAGTCGGCTTGTGTCCACTGAGTCTGTATCTGATCAAATCAGTGTTTTATCTGCCATACAGTATTCTCTTCTGAGGGCCAAATAACATTGCATTTTACTTTGTTGTTGTGTTGTGATATTTTCAATGATGTAACGGCGGGTTCACACCGCACACGTGATCATCATTACATCATCACTGCAGCTGCAGACTCATGAGTGTATTCAACACCGTGACTATGTCTTTACAAAGCCAACCATAAATGTGTTCTTTACGTTTAGTCATCTGTAAACGTGATATTCTTTAAAGGCTTTCAATAAGGGAAGGTGTACAACACCCACGTAAATGGTCAACATTAAACAGCCTCGATCTATCAATGTACTTCAATATGGAACGTACATCATCTATAAATATGTTTGATTCTTTTTTCTTTGACATACTCCAATTTGTGCAAAAACACAACAGACTTGCTTATTCTGTGCATTTTGACCACTATTTGTGTGAAACCATTTATGTTGTCCAACAAAAGTGTGCTATCACTTTAATTGAGCATTAGCAGCGCAGCACTCATTTGTTAACACGAGCGCTGTGAACTAAAGCTCTGAAACAGCTGAAGTCATGATTCCACACTCAGAAGCGCATTCAATCGCTTTAGAACGGCCAACTGGAATCTATTGCCTTTTTATGTTTGATTTTTTCTTTCAATTCTTTTTCAGTAATGGGAAGTCTAATGGGTTTTGATTATCTTTGATTGCCAATTCTAGTTTTTCCAGTTGTTTGACTGTTTAATTTTGCTTACAGTTTGTGTCTGTCTGTACTCTATGAAACAATGTTTGGAAATGACTTTCCCATATTGAAATAGCCAGTTCTTCATGATTAGTTTCTTTTCATATTGTTCAAGAATTGGTTTGTGTTTAGTGACTTCTCAGTTATTGTTAGCTGTTTTTGGGTGTATTGTGCTTTTTTTGGTTCTGACTGTATGTTTGTATTGTTTCAGTGTTTCTCTGTATTATTTGGATCTCTGTGTTTCTGATTTGACAGTGCTCTTAGATTTTTGCGCATGGTTTGGCAGTCCTGATGAAACCAATTTTGGGTTTGAATCAAATTTTTTCCACTTTTTTTCAATTTTGATTGTTTTGCTAATTTTTCAAATATGTAATTTATATCTTCTTTAGTGTGAGTGTATGTGTTATTTAGAAAGTTATCTAGCAGCTCTTGCATTATTGACTGCTAAGTGCTTTTTGATATTCTTCTGCACTGTTTTCAGTCATTCAGACATGGAAAAGTAATCTAATAATATCCAAAATCAGAAAGAGCACATTGGGTTGCATGTAGATGGCAGATACATATGATCTTAATCAGAACCAGCGACTAACCAATGACTAATATGTTATCTGTGCAAGCTGAGAGATGTATTTTGGTTGTGTGTTCTGTGAGGTCAGGAGGATAATACAGGTAACAGACTAATGCAGGTCTCATGGTAGAGAGTAAATCACTGACTGATGTACAGAAGTGAATGTACTGGAAAAAGAATAGTGAGTGATGCTGATATGAAAATAAAAGTTCAAGTTTTATTTGTATAGCGCTGTAGCACTGTTTCAAAGCAGCTTTCCAGACAAAACCAAAAAAAGTATATAGTGTAAAAGAAATATTGAAAATATAAAAGGTAACCAAATAGTAACAGGATTTACAGAAGCCTAAACTCATTTAATATCTAATATCAGCAGTCTCCCAGTGAAGGTGATGGTGGCAAGGAACCCAAACTCCACAGATGAATATATACTGTATATATATATGAACCTACTGTATAAATATTGTTATTCAAAACACAAGAAATGTGTACAAGTGCATTTTTTGCTTAAAGTAAAATAAAGTAACGGTGTTAAAATAAAAAAATTCTCCTTAACCCCCTATTGTTGCTGTTACCTAAGCATAAAATAACAAAAAACACTGACTCTGATGAGCCGAGCCATCAGAACTGAACCAATGTTTAACAGAGACCATCCAAATAATGTGTGACATTTCATTGTCACGTGACCCGAATGACACACTAACAACAACTGTGAAAATAATGTACTCACATGTTGTTAAACACATGTAATTAAACCACAATAAATACATTTCTTGGTATATCTTTGAGCTCTGGTTCACATACAGTATACTCACACTCCCCCACACACAATATAACATACTGTGTAGTGTGCAACTACTAGTAAACATTTTCTTTATGTATTGCACAATATACTTTTAGATATAATTTTCTTTCAGCCATTGTTTTTGCAGCATCTGGTAAGTGTTTTGCTTTTTCTTGCCATATTCTGAAAAAAACTAATGATGACTTTTAAACTAATAATACAGGTACATGGTTTATGGTGAAATTACTACATTTGCATGTCATTTCATGTGATTTTGAGCACGATTCATGTGCTATCACTTTAATTCAGCATGTGCAGTACAGCAAAAACTCGTGTGCCTAAACGATGACTTCAACAATGTTGTCAATTGTTAATTAATAAAATGTCAATTGTCAAGATGTCGAAGAATAATGATAATTTTGCTGTTATTGTACTATTCAAATACTGTTTTTCTAATTGTTGAACAAACAGCTTTTATTGTTTTAAAAACATTTGTCAGAAAAACAAATGTGTTTTGCAGCACTGCTGTGTAAATCATGCAATCCCACCTAAAATAATAATTAGCAAATGCAATCATAACAAATACTTCTATTTATTTTATCCTGCAACATGCTTTAAAGCATCATAAATATGCAGCACAAAGCATGCACAGGACAGGGAGGGAGGGGACACATAAACTTTGATAAAAAAATTGACTTCTAAAGGACATGTGCTAGGTGTATTGTTGTGTGATATTTGTTCATTATTGTCCACTACAGCACAGATTTTGAACACACACACACACAGCGCCTGAATGAGTTTTTTGCATCTACTGTACAACTGGACATTACTGTTTATTTGTTTACTATGTCTAAAATAAGTTTGCAGGTTTCATAAACAAATATCATGAAAACATTTAATCTTAGCAGATATCTGGACAATGGCGCACATATCCGCTCCATAGAGGGGAGTGGCACTGCAAGCAAGACACCGAGCCATGTCTCCAGTGTCTACTGACTACTCAAGGTGAGCATATGGGAGGACAATGGCTCTACACAAAGGCTATAGAACCAAGTGAACGTGTTGGGTGTCCAAAGCCAAGGAGGATGCAACACTCTTATTTGAGTGGGCTCTTAACCTGAGAGGGCATGGCCGACCTTAGACTTCTTACGCCAATGCAATGGCATCCACAATACAGTGGGCCATCCTCTGCTTGGAGACAGCCTGTCCCTTCTGGTGGCCTCCAGAACAGACAAAGAGCTGCTCTGAGTTACTAAAGCTCTACATGCATTCCACATACATGCGCAATGTGTGAACAAGACAGAGCAGAGCTTGGGCTGGGTCTGCATTCTCCACGGACAGCGCTTGCAAGTTCAACACCTGGCAATGGGACGTGTCCAGAGATGCAAACAGATCTATCTGTGCGGCCTCGAAGCGTCTCTAAATCAGTTGGACTGTATGGAATGTGTCCATTCTTCCAAGAGTACCGGCTGCCACGAGAGCTCGTCGGCTGCACAACTGAGCGGGCCCAGAATGTGAATAAACAGAAGCGACTCCAGATGCTTCTGACTCCATAGAAGAAGATGGTGAGCAAGTTACAACATGCGACGGGGGCGTAAACCACTTTGGCTGCAACGGCTGCAACACTGAGAACCAATGAGAACCAACATGGGCTTGCCTAGGAGCAGCTTCCTGAAGCGGCGCAGCGCAAGACGTATCGCAAGCAACTCAAGGCAGTTAATATGCCAATGCAGGTGGGGGCCCTTCCAGATCCCCACAGCTGCATGCCTGTTGTTTGTGGCACCCCAGCTGTTGGTAGAGGCATCTGTGCATACAACAGTATGCCTGGACACCTGCACTAAGGGCACACCTGCCTTTTAGAATGCAGGGTCCGCCCACAGACTGAAGGTTTGGAGGCAGGGCGGAGTGATCACCACTTAGTGCGTGCCGCATCGCCACACCCATCTCGGAGCTCAGAGCAAAGTTACAGCCCCTGCAGACGCCATATTCCCCAGGAGCTTCTAAAATAGTTTGAGTGGAGCTGCAGTTCTGTGCTAGAGTGTGTTCAAGCAGTGAGGCATGCTCTTAGGTTGACCGAATCCAAGTCCATGCCGAGAAAAGAGATCCTCTGCATTTGGAAGAGTTTTCTATTTTCCCAGTTGACCCGAAGCCCCAGCTGGCTGAGTAGACCGAGCACCAAGTCCAGTGTTCACATAACTGCTCTCGAGATTGGGCCAGAATGAGCCAGTCATCAAAGTAGTTGAGAACGCAAACGCACTGTTTTTGCATGGAAACTAGGGCAGCCTCCATGACTTTAGTAAAGACGGACCTTGTACTGATATGCTCATCCCTCAAACACAAAGAGGAGGAATGGCCTCCACTTAACAAGGGGAAATTGAGACATAAAAGTATGCATCCTTCAGGTCGATCGCTGCAAACCAATCCTGGGGATGGACGCAAGAGAAGATGTGCTTCTTCATCAGCATTTTGAACGGAAACCTGTGAAGAGCTTGGTTCACCGTAACCCCCGTCCTTCTTGGGCACAATAAAGTAGAGGCTGTAGGACCCCGACTTCATATCGGCTGGAGGGACCGGCTCTATAGTGTCCTTCACCGGCAGGACTGCGATCTTTGCATGCAAGACAGGGGCATCGTTTGTTCCACACAGAAGTGAACTGGACACTCCTGAACTTGGGTGGGCGCAGAGACGAACTGAATCGTGTAGCCGAGCCAACGGGACCACCGGCGTACCTGCAGGGGGCAGCATGGCGGAAAACCAGGGAGCACCTGATACACTTGAAGGAGCGGCATGGAGGGCGGAGGTAGCCTGTCCAGCAGCCTTGTAAGCCCTCGCAGAGAGATCGGACGTGAACTTACAGGCCCTGGATGGGAGCCGAGGGTTTACCCACCAGGAGGAAGCGCTCTTTGGACACAGCTGCATCGCAACAGAGCCCTCCACCGGGAGGATCACCTCGTACCCCTTGGCTGACCTGCCGTCGAGGGTAGTGAGGGGTGAGGTGCGAGTGATCCCTGATCTGATATGCACTTTCAGGCAGCCCAGGGGGTCGGGCTGGACTGGAAGCCTTCACCCTGCCCCGATGGTACCTGAGTGCAGCGCAGACTGGTCCCCCGCCCCAGTGTCTTTCTTTCCCGAGGTGCATGCAGCGGTGACGAAGACATGGCTGACGCCCTACTCTGCCAGATCAGGGATCACTCGCACCTCACCCCTCACTACCCTCGACGGCAGGGCAGCCAAGGGGTACGAGGTGATCCTCCCGGTGGAGGGCTCTGTTGCGATGCATCTCTAAATTCGGAACCACATCGGGATCTTCAAGATCCGTTGGTTTGTTCCGACGTGACATCAAACATGACCGACATAAGGGAAGACAATGTTTACCTTTAAAAATGTAAGATTTGTTTTCAAAGACATGAATGCAGCTTAAAAATGCTGTGAACTAAGCATCAAAGCAATTCTTATTGTGCCCAAATTAAGAAATGTTTATCTTAAGTTTACCTTTCGGTAAGCCTGGTTTGATCTTTATAGATTTGTGTGCAATCTAAAAAACGCATCTTTCCATTTAAAGGAAAATGATATAAAATAATAAAGTACTATTTGTTCATACACAAAAAACAATATATTTATTTCTTATTTAACATAATATGTATTATATGGAAAATGTATTTTCCATGGAAATGGCTGCAATTTGCAGAAATGTGTTGAAAACACAAAACTTTTTGGGTGTCTTTGTGTGACCTCAACACTGTCAAACATAATTTTTTTTAAATGTCAGGGAAGTAACAAATCACTGGGTTGATAAAATAATGAGCAGCATAAAATATGATTTTCCCATTTTTTTAATTTGACATAAAAGTTGAAAGTGGGCTTAAATGGTACATTGGCACACAAGAATACTCATATAATATAATGAAGTATATAATGAAGTAAAGTATTTATAAACATTATATTATATATTTTATTATATATAAACATTTATTACCAGTTTGTAAGGGATTTATGTGAATTATGTGCACTCCCAAAATGTTAAGCAAAAGTCATGACTATATATTTAATGGTAAGAAATGGCCTTCCTGCAAAACTGCTCCAGCTCAGCATTTGGGAATCATTGCTGTAGCTACTGAGGAAAAAAGACACAATGTAATGTCATGAGCTGTGGATATTAGACTCACCTCCGATCCCCGGCCGAAAGTTTCGAGCATATCCTTTCATTAAATCATCCAGATTTGGCAACCAGGAGATTTCAATGTCTGTACCTACATAGTCCCCAATATTACTCAGCATAGCTCTAAAAAACAAAACACAAACAATATATCTTCACTTTTAAAACGTTAGCATTATTCTGTTACATTATTCATGGACTAAAGTCTTGTTGTTTCGAAGCGTTTGACTGCTTTGGTGGCTTTTCCTGATGTTAAAGGCTGAGGTATCGTCGTGAGCATTATGGTACACGCTGAGAAAAGTCACACTGATTGAACCTACTGAACAAATAGAGCCCTTGACTAAACTAGCTGACCTAAAATCAGTATCTTAATAAATGTGTAGACATGCTGAAGTGAATTGGGCTCGAAGCACAGAAAGCTCAGGAATAAAATTCATTTTTCTTCTAAATCTTAATTTAAGGCCTGCAAGTGATGTAATACTTTCATTTTAACCTCTTTATGGCCGATTGACATGAACTTTTGTATGTCATTCATTTAGGGACCTTCCAAGAAAAAACTATAGATCAATCCATGGTCAAAATGACTACAGACATCAGTAAAATTCAGCTTATATTGTCATTAGAAAAGTCCTGAACTTGCTTTCTTCTCTTTAAATCTCTTGACTGTCAGTACTGCACACAGTATTATTGCTTGTTTATATTCTTAATTGTCTTCATGTTTTAAGTGAATCTATTAAACTCGTTTACAGCAACAGATGCAGTCATTATTTCATGAATCTGAATGAATATGTACTTCTCTACTCAGACTCAATAGTTTTAGAATATCTCTTTTATGTCCAACACGTAACTTATTGTTATTAAGCATATGACTGAATGTGAAAAGTAAATGAATTAGAAATGATACCACACAAACATGCATGCATACATAAACAAACTGTTTGACTCCTGAATGATCGTAACCTTGACCTTGTTTCTGTCACTTCTCCTGAGCTTCTACGTAATGTAAACTACATTCCATTATTTCTTTTTCTTTTTTTTTTCTTTGTAAATGAATTGTGATGTGGACATGTTTTCATGAGCTTTATCTCTTGGGAAAGAGTTTCTTCACAGTGATCTCTTACAGTGGACGGTACATGAGTTACCCTGCGGTGCTCCTGGACTTGTGCTTGACATACTAAATTGTTTCATATCCCAGTGGATCAAGTTTTTTTTTTTAAGTTTAAAAATAACTAAATGTGACAATGTTAAGGTGAAGTGTGTGTGTGTGTGTGTGTGTGTGTGTGTGTGTGGTTGTTTTTATATAACATCATGTTTTACCTGGTGAGCTTAAAATAGCATCTCTCTGTCCCTGCTGAACATCACATTAACCCATTTACAGAGACTATCACATTATATACATTATATACATTATATTCATGTACAGCACTTTAAAACATAATCACATAAAGCATTTTCTATGCGTGCACATATACACATGAACAACTGTCCCAATTTTTATGCAACAATGACAAATCACATGTATGATCATGACATAATCATGACAGTGTGTGTCCACAATGTTTTAAATCATCGCATGTGTAAATAATCTGTGTATGTGTTCAACATTTCATCTCTGCTGCTTTACTGTATGTTCAGTGTTAAAGGCCAAATCCACATTTATAATCCACACAATTAGGAACATAGACTATAAAGACTGAACATATATAAGTGTGTATGAAGATATCACAGTTATATGTAGATGAAGGACACGCGCATCCTCACCTGACCGATCTGCTTCCCGCCATCAACACAAACCACAAGATCCACGAGCAAACACACAACACGTCCATTATGCGCAAAAATCATTTACATGCCCCAGAAATATAACTGATTCATTTACAGCCCGTGTTCTAATATCCGACCGCAGAGAAAACGCCATACGTCTCTCTCTCTCTCTCTCTCTCTCTCTCTCTCTGTCTCTCTCTGTGTCTCTCTCTCTCTCTCTCTCTCTCTCTCTCTCTCTCTCTCTCTCTCTCTGTCTCTCTCTCTCTCTGTGTCTCTCTCTCTCTCTCTCTCTCTGTGTCTCTCTCTGTCTCTCTCTCTCTCTCTCTCTCTCTCTCTCTCTCTGTGTCTCTCTCTCTCTCTCTCTCTCTTAGATGAAACGGGTGAACAATTCGCAAATGAATCATTCGAGTCAGTTCTTTTTAAATGATTCAATCGAATGATTCGTAAAAATGCTGGTTATAGTTTTGGTTAGATCAAATTACACAGAACCAGTAAAATGCTTAATTCATTTAAAAAATATTTTTCATAATTTTTTTGTTTTCTAATTAAAGACAATTTCTAATTGTTGTCACAATTATATTTTTGTCTAAAACTGAAATATACATCTTTAGATGAAAATATTTTCATGTTTTGGTGCTGTGTTTTAAAAGAGCTGACAATGTAAGTAGGCTGTTTAAATAGCCAGTTTGTATAATGCATAAATAACAGATAGTAGCAGGCTAAAACTAAAACAACCATTATAAACTTAACATTCACATATTTACACATCTCTTTTTTAAAGGTAGAAAACTAATAAATAATCATTAAATATTATTTCCATAGCAGAAATAGGGACAAACTGTAAGACATTTTAAAACACAATACAACAATCACATTTATATAACTAAACTAAAACTTTTTTCAAATGCTTAGCATTTAACCGCAATTTTACAGTGTGATTCATGAGATTCATCGGTTCACTGAAATGAATCGTCTGAAGTGAATCAGTCTGGCATCGATGTCATTCCTCCTCTGCGCTCACATCCGATTAAAATCCTCCACAGTCACAGCACACAGGATATAACACGACTCTTATATAACTAAAGCTTTGCCTTACAGTCACATTCAGATCATGTAATAGCTGCTTCATTTTTCACAGAGGATATCAGAGGTATACATGCATACAGCAAACTCACATTAATAAATATGTGCTTCTGCATTTATTATAAAAATAAGTGTTCAATCAGCATTTTCTTCATAATCATTGAGGTTTGATGCTTTTGATTGTATGGTTACTGTATGTAGCTTTGATGGTTTGGTAGCAGCTGGGAACCTACATTTCCCAACTTGTAGTGTGCATCTCTGTTTCTATGGAAACATGGCAGAGAGAGGCAGCTTTTCTCCAGAAAGTTGAAGGCTCGATATTACATAAAGAGCATTCACACATGTCAAACAGGACACTTGTTTGTGTCAGAGAATAAATACAAAATAACATTTAATCATTCACACACTCAAACACTTTCATTATATCATTTTTCTGTACAGTAAATACTGAATGTCATACTGTATGCAGTGTCCTCATGCAGCTGTAATGTGTTGTTAGAACTGGGTCAACCAAGACATACTGATGATAAATCTTTCTTATTTTGAATAAATGAATTAAGTTGGTCATCACCTTGTTCTATTGTATGTAATAATGTTTTCACTTCTGCTGAAATCTCTCCTGTGGAACTTGGCTGAGATATACAGAGGGATATTTTAGACCAGACTGACCACTCATGGAAAACTGGTATCATGCAGACGCCACTGCTGTGAAGCCAGAAAGAAGATGAGGAGAATCATCGTCAGTAGCTAAATCAATTCAGAAGCTATCAAAATCACATGCTTTAGCACAAAGACGAACACTACAGCCATCCAAATGACTTCAGTGGGTTAATAAATGTCTTCCGAAGTGAATACTATATTTTTCAAGAGAAAATTATTAATATTTTGAAGGAAAAAAACCCTGTTTGTCAGCATGCCAAATTCAAATATGTGTCTTTGGGTTTGGGCTCTCCATTGTACTAGAATGCTTTTAGTACATATAAAGAAGAATACAAGACCAAGTGCTTGTGAGGAAAAGAGTTTTATCGAAGGTTGTTTTGTGGTTCTTCTGGGGCGATGTTCTTGTGCCAACCTTCTACAGTCTTAACCCAAAGTACTGTCTGTGTGACCAGACCTTTATACCTTACTGTATACCGTAACACATTTGACAAAACACTAGAATGGCACCACATGGAGAATGCATGTGAGTGTAATCTGGAGAGTTTGCACTGTAAAAATGAAAAGATCCTGGAGGAACCATTTGGTGTTCTTCACACTGCCACACTGGCAGAACCATCAGGAGGTTCCCTGAGGATCTTCAGAACTGAATTTAAAGTGCTTAAAGGATCCCATAAGTTTTCCAAGTACTGCCAACACGATTAAGGGTTCCTCTGAGAACTGCTCTTTGTAAAAAAAGGTGCCTTGAGATCCTC
Organism: Beaufortia kweichowensis; assembly: GCA_019155185.1. Classification (NCBI taxonomy): domain Eukaryota; kingdom Metazoa; phylum Chordata; class Actinopteri; order Cypriniformes; family Gastromyzontidae; genus Beaufortia; species Beaufortia kweichowensis. Next base: position 16,386,102 of record CM032806.1, read on the forward strand.
CTAACGGTTCTGCCAGTGTGGCAGTGTGAAGAACCCCAAATGGTTCCTCCAGGATCTTTTCATTTTTACAGTGTATGACAGTTGGTCACGCAAGAACGAATGACATTCTAATTTAATGAAACACACGTGATAAAATGTATACATTAAATGCACTGTAAGTCACTTTGGACAAAAGTATCTGCATGACTGTAAAGTTTTATTTGGAAAATGTCAATTTTATGTCAATTTTGTGTTTGTTTTGGTTTCTATTTTTCTCATAAAGGGGAACTGATCTCTAAACGCTTCACCTTAAACCCATCTATTGCTGGGTTCAGTTTAACTGCGTAATTCAGTTTGATTTCTATAGTTTTAATGCAGCAAACCCTTTTCAAATATAAATACTGCCTTTAGTTCCATGCTGTAGGTGATTGTCTTTAAGCAGTTCAGTTTAAAACGTAAATAAGACTATGTCTTAACATATACTCATGGAACCAATCTCTATCCAGCATCACAGGTTATATACCAGCTTTTTTATATACCAGGTATAGTAAACTGTTGATGGGCATCTTTTCATCATTACCTGCTCTTATCACTCACCTCAATCATCATAAACAGGCACATATTACACTACAAACAATAATAGTTATTTGCTAAGTTATATATCATGAGGCTGTTGAATTCAAAATATATTTCCAGGATTGATTTATCACAAATCAATTAAGTAAAAATTAATTCACTATGGTTTTAACTCTTTCTGCTAGAATAAACGTTAATTGTTATGTAAATAATAGATGTACACTCTTATCAGTTTGACTGTCACATGCATTTCATTTTTAAACACACCCTACATCACCAGAGTCTGACTCAGGGGAGGAGCTTAAGGGCTGATGGTGTTTGGCACTGAACCATGATCCCTATCTGCCTCCATCTGCTCTCTATCCTTCAGTAACTCAGTGTCCCTTTAAGAAAAATCTTCACACACTGCACAACACTTCCACTCATACAACACCATATCTTACTGTGTCTACCGGAATGAGGGAAGACAGATGCCTCTAAAATCTTTTGCTGATGTTAGCAAACAACATATTTCCAAATAACAATTAAATCTGACATCAACTATATCATAAACCTTGTTTCTTAGGCTCAAATCGCACTGAAACCATTTCCATGCCGCTCCAGCTATTGCGCATGCAAGCCTCCACCGTCTACATACAATAGCTGCAGCATTGATCATCACTGAATGATATGTTTAAGGCGCCACCATATTGGGTAGGCCATGACACTCTTGGGAAAATGCACGAGCTGCGAATGTTTTGGGGAAAACGCAGCAGTTTTTCTAGGAAAAAAGCATAATAATGTTTATTTGTACTAATTCTATTGGTATACAATCCAGGTGGAGTACTGTCTCTATTTACTTTTTTATTGGTAGATAAATATTGGAATAATATATGGAGTTAAGAAAGCTTAAGCTTGTCACAGCAAGAACACAGTCCAATCTACTTGAATGGGGAAAGGGGGCATTTCTACAGTCGCTTCCTAAAATCCCAATTCAATAATATATTTCCAAACAACAATTAATCCTGATATTAACAGTATTATATCCTTTGTTTCTTCAACTCAAATTGCGCAATAAAACACACTTTTCGAGATCGCTTAAGCTGCTGTGCATGTGCATGTGCACAGGTTGTCTAGCCCCTCCCCTAGATAAACGTATGTTTTTTTATTGATGATTGGTTCTTTTTAATGGAGGCGGGACTTCCGTCGTTAGAGCGGCCATATTGAGCGTTGCAATCCGCCTTATTCATAGTAACGGCAGTGACGCGTCTTGGTAATGTTAAGTATCTTCGATGTGGAACAGTCTTGTCAGGACCGGTCCAATATGGCGGCGCTGTTGATTCCCTGCGGCAACGAGCTTAAGCTCTCAGTAAAGAGTCCCTCCCCCACAGAGTCGATTCATGATTGGCTCTTTTTACTGGAAGGCGGGACTTCCGTCGCCAGAGCAGCCTATGCTCCGCCTCGCCGAGGTTTATGACATGTTCGCTGTCAGCAGGATTTCGCTGCAAAGATTTATTTCGCTCTCCGCTGTCATGAGTTCAAAGGTACAGATTAATATCAATCCTAATCAAACATATCCTTCAAAACATCACATTACACATGTAACTGTTTACTGACGCTGAAGCACACAACTCATTCTGAAGAATGACTTCCGGGCTTTCTTTGCAAAACATGATCATGAAAATCTCACATGATCTCACAGAGCTGTGTGTATGTCAGATCTGTGTGTATATCTCCACAGCTAATGTTCTGTGTGTTCTCACAGAGCTGTGTGTATGTCAGTCAGTGTGTTCTGTGTGTTCTCTGTGTGTAGTCTGATCTGTGTGTATGTCAGATCTGTGTGTTCTCACAGAGCTGTGTGTGTGATCTGTGTGTTCTCACAGAGCTGTGTGTATGTCAGATCTGTGTGTTCTCACAGAGCTGTGTGTATGTCAGATCTGTGTGTTCTCACATCTGTGTGTATGAGCTGTGTGTTCTCACAGAGCTGCTGTCATGTCAGATCTGTGTGTGTGTCTGTGTGTTCTCACAGAGCTGTGTGTATGTCAGATCTGTGTGTTGTCACAGATCTGTGTGTATGTCAGATCTGTGTGTTCTCACAGAGCTGTGTGTATGTCAGATCTGTGTGTTCTCACAGAGCTGTGTGTATGTCAGATCTGTGTGTTCTCACAGAGCTGTGTGTATGTCAGATCTGTGTGTTCTCACAGAGCTGTGTGTATGTCAGATCTGTGTGTTCTCATGATTGTGTGTATGTCAGATAAGAATCAGAATTGACTTAATTCTGAGTTATTGACTGAATTGACTGAGTTAACATGTACGAGGAATGTTCTCTGGTAAGCTGGTGCATGACAGTTAAACAATATTTACAGTGTATACTGTATGTCAGTTGTGTGAATGTCCTGATTGTGTATCTCCATGTCGTGTGTAAGGTGCTCCGGGAGCCGGGAGAGATCGCTCAGCTGTACCGGGATCAGTGTCGTTTCCCGTCGGTGTGTCGCGCTGATGTCGGTCCGGTAATCACATCACGATACGGCGGACAGTACAGCAACATATATACAGGTGCAGATAAGATATTACATCTTTACATCACTGTTTTCAACTGTGTTTCATTTATCTTATAAAAATGAAAGCTTTCATCTTAGTATTGCATTGTAAAGATTTCTGATATGTGTCTTTGTAGTGGATTGAGCACACAAGTGCACCAAAAAGAAACAAGTATTAAATGTGATACACTTAAAAAAACATGTGGTGCATTATAACATAATTCACTTTTATTGATTCTGTCATATCATCAGATCCAAGAGGCTTTCTTGCTTTTTATTGACTATCAGAGCAGTTCATTTAGACACAAAATAGATCCCAAAGGACTGAATCTTGCGTCTGTCATTGCACCGTTCATGACAGTGATTGTAATATGGATAAGCAGTATTCTTATGTTACCTGACTTAATAATGACTCTAACACCTATAAAATAATGTCAACATCAATGTGAACTAAAGTGCATCATACTGTCAGTGGAGGGAGAATTTGTTAACAATTGTGACTGTGAATAATGAAATTATTTCAAACCCTTATAGTGTTCTCTTGTGTACAATCATATAAAGCATGAAATGTTTAAAATAGTGATATTAAAATGACCGTGCCAATATAAAAGCCAAACCCTTCATCCGTACACAGATTTGGATGTTACCGTTGTCTGTATTTCAGAATGGACTCAGCGGGATTTGGAGAGAAATGATAATGTGAAGTTTTGTCGTCAGTACGTTGTGTTTCACGATGAGCGATCGGTGGTTTTCTCGGGAGCATCTGGAAACTGCACAGAAATCAAAGGAGAGTACGTTCATCTTACATCATTAGGAAAAAACATTTAACACTATCTCTTATAGTATTTTATACTATCTCTGCTCTTTATTAAGCTCTAAATAGTTTTAGCGTAGTGCTGGTGAGGAAATCTAAAGATCCAATCCAAAGTCATTTGGGCAGATGTGAGCTTGGTGGAGGTATATGGAATCATTAATCAGTTGTTGATGATGTCATGTGTACCGTCAGGTTACTCAGTATGGATTCCCCGTCCGGTGAGATGAAGGCCGTGTTGAGAGAGAGTGCCGTCAAAGGAGAAGATAAGCAGTTCCTGGAGGTCAGATTGTGTTTGTTTAATGACTTTATTTACATTCATCAGATCCAGTCCTGACAAACCCAATGCTCACAGTTACTGGGTTTGTTGTTTTACAATGAAACACAGCTTTGCAGTACTTGATTTTTTTTGGATAAACACATTTACATTTATGCAGTTGTAGACGCCTTTATCCGAAGCAAAAAGTTTTTAAATCATCTTTTAAATCGAAAGGATTTTTAAAATCATCTCCAGCACGTTTTATAATGATCCCAGATTTAAAAACAGTTAAGTGTACAACCTTATGTATGATCCATGATTTGTCTCCTAATGTTTGTAAGTCGCTTTGGAAAAAAGCGTCAGCTAAATGCCTAAATGTAAATGTGTAATTATCTCAGCAGATATTAACATGTCTGTCTGTTACAGTAAACACATACATATATCACTTGTAATGTGTGATTTCAAGAGATCATTACACTGATGTGATGTACACAAACGCTCTCTCTCTCTGTCTCAGATCTGGCATAAGAACAGTAAACTGAAGTGTATAAATCTGATGGCTCTTGGGAAACATGGCAAAGTGTATGAAGATGGTAAGAAACCATTTATTTATGTGAATCACCTGCTTCTCTCTTCATATAACACAGTGACACAGTGTCTTTGAAACCTGTATTTCTTTATTTTATTGCTAAATAAAAGATGGCTCATTTTTCTGGAAGACTGTAAATTAATAAAAAGTCTCTCTTTATTAGGAATGATTTATAAGTTCAGCTCTTAGTTTAACATCATTTTAATTCAACCCACATAAAGATAGGTACAGAAAGTAACCAGCAATTTTACACTTTAAACCCTAATGGTGTGAAAGTTTATTTTGCAAAATGTAAGGTATAGACTAGCATATAGATGACCTAAAAGCCTAAACACATTAATAATGAAATAAATAGCAACAGTGTTTAAAGTGTCAGGATGAGTTGTGGTGACGATGTGTTTTCAGATCAGTTCGGCTGTTTGGTCTGGTCTCATTCTGAGTCTCATCTGCTGTACGTCGCTGAGAAGAAACGAGCCAAGACCGAGTCTTACTTCCAGGTACACGCACGCACGCACGCACACGCACACACGCGCACGCACACACGCACACACACACGTACACACAAACACACTGACTTCATCTGTGCTTCATCAGCAGGGAGCTGAGACTGATGAAGACGAGAGCATCAGGCCAGTGAAGAAGGAGGAGGTGGTGAAGGTAACAGCTCAGAATCAGATGATGTCATGTGTTGACTTTGATCATGTGGAGAATTGTGTTTAGGATGTGTGTGTGTGTTGTGTTGTGTGTGGCAGGGTCAGCAGTTTGAGTTTTATGAGGACTGGGGTGAAGCGCTGGTGAATAAGAGCTGTCCTGTGCTCTGTGTGCTGGACATTGAGAGCAGCAACATCACTGTGATTGAAGGAATACCCAACAACATTTCACCAGGACAGGTGTGTGTGTGTCTGTGTGTGTGTCTGTGTGTGTTGTAATGTGTTAATAACACACTGTGTCCACAGGCGTTCTGGGCACCCAATGACACAGGATTGGTGTTTGTGGGCTGGTGGCAGGAGCCGTTCAGACTGGGACTGAAGTACTGTCCCAACAGGAAGTGAGTGATAAAGATCAACTCTTCACATGTCTGTACTGAGATCATTTACCCGCTCTCAAGAAGTGAATGTAAAAATCAGATTTACACAGAGTGAAAGAGCGCAACATCACACAACAGTCATATGGCTGTAATATGACGTGAGCGTGTGTAAATGATGACAGTGTTTGGTGAACTGACCATGTAAATGGTTTGTGTGTTGTTGTGTTTAGTGTGTAACAGCTGTGTGTTTTCTGCAGGTCAGCTCTGTTTTATGTGGATTTGGCGAGTGGTAAATGTGGTAAGCTGAGGTTTGTTGATCAGTCTGACCATACAGAAGATGTGAAGAGTTTTTATAACATGTGTGTGTGTCCTCTCAGAGCAGTTATCATCTGACTCCAGAGCAGTGTCATCTCCTCGACTCAGTCCTGACCTCTGCCGCATCGTCTATCTGGAGTGTGACGTCTTTGGCCCACATCAGCAGTGCAGCCGCCTCTGTATGGTGTGTACTGTTTGTCTGTCTGTCCTTCTGTGTGTACTGTTTGTCTGTCTGTCCTTCTGTCTGTCTGTCTGTCATTCTGTATGTCTGTCCGTTTGTCTGTCTGTCTGTCCTTCTGTCTGTCCTTCTGTATGTCCTTCTGTCTGTCTGTCTGTCCTTCTGTATGTCTGTGTGTACTGTCTGTCTGTCTGTCTGTCCTTCTGTCTGTCTGTCTGTCCTTCTGTATGTCTGTGTGTACTGTCTGTCTGTCTGTCATTCTGTATGTCTGTCTGTCTGTCTGTCTGTCTGTCATTCTGTCATTCTGTATGCCTGTCCGTTTGTCTGTATGTCTGTCTTTCTGTATGTCTGTCTGTCCTTCTGTCTGTCTGTCTGTCCTTCTGTATGTCTGTGTGTACTGTCTGTCTGTCTGTCTGTCTGTCATTCTGTATGTCTGTCCGTTTGTCTGTCTGTCCTTCTGTCTGTCTGTCTGTCCTTCTGTCTGTCCATCTGTCTGTATGTCTGTCCTTCTGTATGTCTGTCCTTCTGTATGTCTGTCCTTCTGTATGTTTGTCCTTCTGTATGTTTGTCCTTCTGTATGTCTGTCCGTCTGTCTGTATGTCTGCCCTTCTGTATGTCTGTCCTTCTGTATGTCTGTCCGTCTGTATGTATGTATGTATGTGTGTGTCCGTCTGTCTGTCTGTATGTCTGTCCGTCTGTATGTCTGTCCTTCTGTCTGTCTGTCCTGTCTGTCTGTCTGTCCTTCTGTATGTCTGTCCGTCTGTCTGTATGTCTGCCCTTCTGTATGTCTGTCCTTCTGTATGTCTGTCCGTCTGTATGTATGTATGTGTGTGTCCGTCTGTCTGTCTGTATGTCTGTCCGTCTGTATGTATGTATGTATGTCTGTCCGTCTGTATGTATGGCTGTCCTTCTGTATGTCTGTCTGTCTGTCTGTATGTATGTATGTGTGTCCGTCTCTGTCTGTCTGTATGTCTGTCCGTCTGTATGTATGTATGTATGTCTGTCCTTCTGTATGTCTGTCTGTCTGTCTGTATGTATGTATGTCTGTCCGTCTGTATGTATGTATGTATGTCTGTCCGTCTGTATGTATGTATGTCTGTCCGTCTGTCTGTCTGTCCGTCCGTCCGTCTGTGTGTGTGTATGATGTGTGTGTGTGTGTGTATAGGGTACAGGGTTGTAACCATGTTGTGTTTTGTTTGCAGTATGACTGGTACACTAAGAAGACTAGTGTTGTGGTCGATGTTGTGCGGAGAGCCAGAGAGGGTATGTGTGTGTGTTTTCATACTTTTCTTACATTATTACGTTCAGCATCAGTGAATGTCAATCTTATTGTCTGTATAATAATGTATTTAGAAGTCTCTGCTATATCTGCACTGACCTGTTGCAGTGAATGAAAGAGAAAACACAATGATTGTGTCAGTTTACATTCTCTCTGATAGAATTAACAGGATGAAAAGCTTTCACAAACACATGCTGCACTTCGCAGTGTCTGTTGTACAGTATGTTGTACAGTATGTATATTGATTTGTAAAGTACATAAAGATCATTTTGTATTTGTTTTTCAATGCATTTGAATGCACTGCATTTAAGTAAAAATATAAGGTAAATAAATGAGGTTCGAACATGTGTTTTGTAACAAGCATGTCAATTTCTTTGAGTAGTGAAATTCAAACACAGCCTAAACGTGTGAATAATATTGTAATGGTTATGTGAATGCTGCACTGAATGCGTGTTTTATAATGATTACATAATTATTGTGTTTACATAAAATATGTGAAATAAAATCATTTCATTTTTGAAATTGATTACATATGATTACACTACTTTTCATTTCAGCCAGTCAAGCACAAGTGTTCACTCCAGCCGATGTCATTATGACTGTATGTTTGTGTTGTGTGTGTCAGATGGATTCACGGGCATCTACAGCTCAGTGTTGTCACCCCGCTGCTGGTCAGCTGACAGTCAGCGTGTCATCATATCCTGTGCTCAGAGGAGTCGCAAGGTCATACAGAACTGTCTGTTATTATTTACATAGTCTGAATGCATTAAAATACAGCAGATTTAAAGTTCATTAAGAATATATATGAAGAGTTCAGATGAAAAAAGTATTTTTTTTTTCATAGTTTTTGCCTAAAAAAAGCATATTTCTGGTTGGACAGAATGTGGTATTTAGCGGATTTTGAAGCAAACGAGTATACGAGTACTTCAGATTCACTATGTGTGAAGAGCATTCACTCAACACAGATTTTAACAGAGACTTTTGCATCTGAACTCTTGTTGGATTATAAATAAAATGAATTTAAAACTGTTTTTATGTTCAGTTTAAACATCCATTATTGAATGAATGAAACTGAAAGTGTGTTGTTATTGTGTAGGATCTGTTGGTTGTTGATACCTCAAGTGGAGAAGTCTCGTGTGTCACCTCCAGTGTGTAGACCTCATGTTTTCTCAATCTTTTATTGGTTCATGTTCATTTTATTTTTAAGTTTGTGAAAATATTTTGAAAAAAGTTTGTTTACATTGATATTTTGATTTATTATTTTATAAAAACGTGTGTGTGATGTAGGTTCACAGGAAGGCAGCTGGAGTTTGTTGAACATTCACAGAGATGTGATGGTGGTCAGCTGCTCTTCACCAAACTGTCCTTCAGACCTGGTACACACTTCACACATTACTCATTTACTAGAAAATGACAAGTGACCGCTTAATGATGTCCCAGTAAGACAAGAGCTCACTGATTCAGACTCATCTGACTGTCTGGTTTTGTATTTTTAAGATGGTTTTTTAAGTGGCATCATTTTTGTGATTTCACATGCATCTTCAGGTGTGTAAATATCTTGTGGTATGACTGTCTAGCCACTACACATGGTTTTAAAATCGAATAAAATCACTGAAGTGAAATATAAGCTGCACACAGGACTGTAGGACTGGTTTCTCATGTTAAACTGGATCTGCGCGTGTTTGTGTTCTTCAGCGTGTGGGTTTCCTGCCGCCAAAGGGCTCCGAAAGAAAAACGTCCTGGGTCACGCTGGAGGAATCTCAACCTCAGACAGATATCAGCTGGCAGACGTTAAACTTCAGCCCACCAGCCGATGACAACAACAGCCAATACCGTGAGACCTGAAGCCGTCCGTGCGCTTTGTGGACAGATGAATACTGTTGCTTGTTCATTTTGTGTAGCATGTTTTTCTCTTGCTTCTGTATCAGCTGGTTTGGACTTTGATGCTGTTCTTCTGAAGCCAAAAGAAGTGACATCAGGCAGGAAACTGGCACTGCTTGTTATGCCACACGGTGTGTTTTACAGTAATCCCAGTACACACACACACACACACACACACAGTGTACAGTATTGTGTTTATGTTTGACTGATGTATGTTCAGGTGGACCTCATTCAGTGCTGGTGTCTGAGTGGCTCTTGTCCACATCGGTTCTGTGTAAGATGGGCTTCGGCGTCCTGCTCGGTGAGCATCAATCCAATTCATATATATATATATATATATATGAGTATATCATCACACGGTGTGTTTGCAAAGATGAGCGAGTGATATTAGAGCTGTTCAGAGTCATTTGGCAGATGTATCACATGATCATGAGCCGTAAGCATGAGAAGAAGCTGATGGTTTACATTAAGACGTGTGTATGATGTCATGTGTTCCTGTTGCAGTGAATTACAGAGGTTCACTTGGCTTTGGTCAGGACAATGTTTACTCTTTACCTGGAAACATCGGTACACAAGACGTAAAAGATGTACAGGTAAAAACTGGTTAGAGAGTTTGTTTCCAGTACCAACTGAAGTGTTCTTGAGCAAGACACCTCACCCACAATGACTCCCAGTGTGTCACTGCTGGGCATTTAAAGCATCTGCTAAATGAATAAATGTAAATGAATATTGCCTGAACGTCTCTCACCGTATGAATGTATTTTAGCTGAGATCTGTGATCTTGTTCATGTGGGTGTGATTGTATGTGATTTTTTCTTCTTTTTTTATTATTATTATTTTTACATATAACATAGCACATTTATTTTTATCATTTGATTTTATGAGTAAGAAATGGATGAAATGTTTTGTATGTAACTGTTTATGATTTTGACTTTAGTTTGCAGTGGAGAGTGTTTTGAAGCAAGGTGATTTCGATGAGCAGAGGATCGCTGTGATTGGAGGATCTCATGGTGGATTTCTAGCGTGTCACCTGATTGGACAATACCCTGAGTTTTATAGGGCGTGTGTGGCACGAAACCCAGTGATAAATCTGGCCTCCATGATCGGCAGCACGGACATTCCTGACTGGTAACGTAAAGTTATCATGAAGTCATTTATCATGAGCTGCTGATGTTTCATTTCACTTTCATTGACAAAGATGATGCTTTGCTTTGTGCTAACTCTTCAGACTGTAAGTCTTGTGTTTTTGGATCTTCAGGTGTGTGGTGGAGGCGGGCTATGACTATAATACTGACGTCCAGCTTAATCCTGCTGTTCTAGAGCAGATGTTAAACAAGTCACCCATCAAACATGTCAACAAGGTAAGCGGATACTACCTGAATCATGTCATATTCAGCATTTACCTGATGTCCACTAATATTTTCTTTTGTCAGTCATGTTTTTTGCACTGAAATCGTTTTCACCTGCTCCCTGAATGAAGTATTGTTTGTTCTGTCGGCCCGTGTGCACTGCCAAGACTGATTTGTGTCATTTGAACTTTCATAAAGATGAGTTCTCTCAAGGGTTTTCTCCATATATACATATATATATATATATATAGATTCATTAATGGAGTTTGGGTTCAGTGTTGGAGTGTCACTAGGAGACTGAGCTGATATTAGATATTAGTTATTAAATGAGCTTTATATTTCCTGCTTGTCATTCTGTTTATTCTGCTGTAAAGCAAATGTGGCCATATGACACAGTCAGATAGAGCTGTATACATTTAAATCACGTGAGAATGTTTTTGCATGTCGTCATTTCATGTTTCAGAACGTGGAATAATACAATGATCTCTCTCTGATGAAAATAGTGCAGACAGACACAGGGCACTTGAGAAACTTTGAGTTGTTTTAAGCTCAGTGTATGTAATAAATACATAAATAATCATTGTGTTTCCTCCTCAGGTGAAGACGCCAGTGCTTCTGATGTTGGGTGAGGATGACCGGCGTGTGCCCAGTAAACAGGGCATTGAATACTACAAAGCCCTGAAGACTTTACAGGTGCCAGTGAGGTAAGTGCATCGACCGTATCACACTTTAAATATTGTAATAAAACTTTGGTTTATTATGTGCTGACGTGTGTTCACAGATTGTTGTGGTACCCGGGCAATAATCACTCTTTATCCAAAGTGGATGCAGAATCAGACGGGTTTATGAACGCTGCTCTCTGGATCCTCCAGCACCTCTCGCTGTGATGTCACTTCCTCTTTATATAGTCTATACTGTGACTCGCTGTGGTGAAGTCTTTTTCACTTGTCTCTGGTGAAGATGACAGCTTAACACTTTTTACCTGAAATAAATCCAAATTTCTACACTAAAAACACTTGAGTCTGGCTTATGACAGCTGACCAAACAGAAGTTTTTTATGGCCATCAGTAAAACCACACAGAACGTTTTCAGTTATTGGCAATATTGGTTTATGGCTGTTTCTCTGATGTTCTGATGAGCGCCTGTGTTTTGTGATATGCTCTATGTCTCTGTGTGTTCGTAATGACTTCAGTCTTTTCAATAAATGCTTAAAATGGCTTCAGACTTGTGTGTGTGTATATATATATATATATATATATAAAATGTAAAAGGTTATAATTTTTACTAATTAAAATCAACATGATTTTTGTTACAAACATCAGCGTCTTTCATTTGTTATTGACACTGATAGAATTTAAATGAAATATACTTTATTGTCGCTAACTGAGTAATTTGTAGTGGACTCAATAGCCAGCATTTTCAATTGATACTGACACAAAAGAATTTTTGAATCTATTTCTTTCATAACATTCAAGGTTTAACTGAAATGCCTGTATGTACATTTTTAAAAGTCAAATATGAAAGGATTTAAGAGAGCTAAACCCCAAGAGAGAACTTAAATCAGTAAAAGCACAGAATTACAAAAATAAAACATGTATGTTGATGCATGTCACATGTTGGTAGCTCAACCAATAGGATTAAATAGACATCAAAAAATAGCATAGCTCTACAATACATATCGTAATATTTTTGTATTGTAATATATGTTTACACCCCTATATATGTCACTGTACATCAAGTAGGCTGTTTATAAAATAAAGCAATGAAATGTGTGATAAAAGTGACATGCACCATGAATGATCAGGCTGGAAAATGAGTGTCAAGAGTATTTAAATGAGACAAGATGCCTCTTCTGAACATCTGCTAGTGTTACACTGCATGTGTGTGTGTGTGTTTGCTTTTGAGTTACTGCAGACTGCACTTTCACTTCCATGAGCAGGTGCACACGGTTTAAATATTTTTACTATTACTTTTATTTTTTGCTTTACCTTTGTGAGTGTAAAAGATACAAAGTGTTGTGAAGTTGCAAGATTTGGATTATAGACTCCATAAAGTAAGTGTTTTTCTGTGTTTGTAGTAATGAAGAGTACATTTATGACTATACTGCATTTCACTGTTATTCTCTCGGTAACACAGTATAAAGTATAAAGTATAATCTATCTGTATTATCCAGTAGTAATGATGAGTCCATTTCAGGCAGTGTATATCACAGAACTCAAAAGTGTAAAATGATATTTAACTTACATCGCAGTGTTTCTAATGTTGTTGCTCTTATGTCTCTAGGACATGTTTGGACACGAGATGTACCTGATCCTCATACTAAATCAGTTTCATATTTTGACATCTTTGCATCTTGAGTTCTATCCATGTGAAAATCACAGTAGTAATAATGGACTTTTAAATGTCAATTGTCAGCACAGACATCTCGCTAAAATCCCTAAATTCAAATCCATCTCTGTTATATCCCTCAACTTGAACGGAAACCACATACACCAAGTTAAAAGTGATGCATTTTCCGGCATGCCCAATCTAAAGCATCTCAGTGTGATGTGGAACTGTGTGCCAGATGTTTCTAAAGAGAAGAGACGACCTTCTTGCAGCCTGAAGATTGACCCTGATGCATTTGTTGCACTTCACAATCTGACCTCCCTTCATTTAGCAGGAAACAGCCTGAAGAGCATTCCTTCACTTCCAAAACAGCTTGTAGTCTTGGGACTTGAATTTAATAATATTTTCCATATCGACAAACCTCTAGGTACACCACGACTAAAACAATTACTGCTAAGCAAGAACTGTTTCTACGCCAACCCATGTTATCAATCTTACTTCATCCATCCGCGTGTGTTTCAAGATCTTCCCGAGCTTTTGAATCTTACCCTTAGTTACAACAATGTGACAACTGTTCCCCCACATCTTCCACCTTCCCTCGAAAGTCTAGACTTGGGAGAGAACAAGATCACCACTATTAGCAAAGAGTCTTTTGTAAGTCTCACACGCTTACGTCACCTTAACCTGGGGTGGAATTGTCAAAGGTGTGATCATGCTTCTGAGCCCTGTTTTCCATGCCCAAACAATCAATCCCTGGATCTGCATCAGCATGCATTTTTGGATCAGAGAGATTCATTAGTTAGTCTAAGTCTAAGAGGCAACTCAATTCGAACTCTTTCACGGTACCTCTTTGCACAGCTGCACAAGCTCCAGGAGCTCGATCTTTCTGACAATTTGTTAGCCTACACCATACAGAATGGCACTTTTTATGAAGAACTCCCGAACGTTGTGTCCCTCAATCTTGTTTATAACTATGAGCCCCTGAACACCTTTTCTGAATTGATCCTGTCACCCTCCATAGAGAAGATGACAGCTCTGCGAGAGTTGTATCTAAGTGGATTATTCTTTAAAGTGCTATCAAACAACAGTCTTGTGACTCTGTCCAAACTGCCAAGACTCGAGTCCATGGATTTACGCATGAACTTCATGTGCTCTGTCAACATTAGTGCATTCAGACAGCTGAGAACATTAAGATGGGTGGGCCTTTCCCAAAACATGCTTGCATTCAATCCATGCATTTCATTTTGCACATCTGAAGCTATACCAAAATCCCTACCCCAAAGAGGACACCAACATTATGGACAACACAACCTGCAAATTGAAACGCCGAACTCTGTGCTGCACTCTGAAAGGGGTCACTGTACTTTATATTATTCAATCTGGAATTTCAAAAAGCAGATTTGCTCTAAAAACCTTACGTTTGATCTGTCCCAAAACAACATCCCATGGCTGAATTCAACAACTTTTACAGGCATGGAAAAGGCTGTATGCATAGATCTTTCCTACAACTACATCAGTCAAACTCTAAATGGCCATCAGTTCTCACATTTAAGCAAATTATCATACCTTAATATGGCACACAATCGCATTGACCTGTACTCGGACAGAGCCTTCCAAGAGATAAGTGACACCCTTCAGGCTCTTGACCTCAGCAATAACGAATTCCATTTCGCAATGAAGGGTATGGGACATCGTTTCACATTTCTGTCTCACATGTCTTCTCTTGAAATACTGAGCCTAGCAAACAATCACATTGGTCTCCGGATCTCTAATGTTCTTACTAGTAGTTCATTAAAGTATCTTGTTTTCTCTGGAAACCGTTTGGACATAATGTGGGACTCTAGACGTGATGAGTACATACATTTCTTTCAGGGACTTACCAACCTTACGCACTTGGACATTTCTGAAAATCAGCTCAAATCACTTTCCCCGGAGGCAATTGTCAATTTGCCTCCAACACTCAGGGTGTTAAGGGTGGATTCCAACATGCTGAGTTATTTCCCCTGGGGAAACATTTCAGTTCTCACAGACCTCTGCTACCTAAATCTGAGTGGAAACATGCTCTCTTTCTTACCCAACAACCATTTTGAGTTCAATTTGATAAGCCTGGACCTAAGTCACAATCGACTTACTGCAATACCGAAAACTTTTTTCAGCAATGCGAAATACCTCAAAAACCTAATGCTAAATCACAACCAGCTGAAATTCCTCAATGTGCAAGCTCTTCCCTGGTCATTCCATAAAAGTAATGCTTTCTGTTTCTCTGGGCAGCATAAAAACACATCCTGCAAGCTTGTGCTGCACGCCAATCCTTTTACTTGTAGTTGCGTCATGTCTGAGTTTGCCAAATTCCTGAGAGAAACAGATTTGAATGTCCCGCAACTCACCACGCACATTCACTGTGCTTATCCAGAGTCACTGGCCGGTGTGAACGTCCTCTCGATAGATCTTCGCTCGTGCCAGGAGCTATTTGGAAGCGTTGCTTTCCTGTGTACTTCACTGTTGACATTGGCAGCAACCATTGTTCCCCTTCTGAAGCATCTCTATGGTTGGGACCTGTGGTACTGCATCCAGATTCTGTGGACCGCACACAAGGGACACACTCCAGCTAACGGTCACATGTCAGACAGTCAATATGATGCATTTGTTGTTTTTGATACAAGTAACATGGCGGTCAGAGAGTGGATCTACAAGGAGATGATCAAGAGCTTGGAGAACAGGGGAAGATGGCGCTTCCGACTTTGTCTGGAGGAACGCGACTGGCTGCCGGGAATTTCGTGTATAGAGAATCTTCACAAGGCAGTATACAACAGCAGAAAGACAGTGTTTGTACTGACCAGTCCTAGTGGCTATTCTAAAGCAAGTGGAGTGGTGAAGCAAGCCTTTCTCCTGGTTCAGCAGAGGCTTCTAGATGAGAAGGCTGATGTTGCTGTTCTGGTTCTGCTGGACCTTCTCTTCCCCAAATTCAAATACCTTCAAATGAGAAAACGGCTCTGCAAAAAGTCAGTTCTCTCATGGCCCAGGAACCCACGAGCACAACCTCTCTTCTGGAATAATTTAAAGGTTGCTCTCCTCTCGGACAACGTGAGAGAATACAACAAGAACGTCACAGAGAGCTTCCTTTAAAAGCCTAAAAAATGTGTTTTCTGTAGACCTAGATTTTAGTTAGAGTCTTAATGACCTTAAACAACCCTAAAATGCTAGAAAATGCTAAGAATTTGGTTTAGCCTTAATTCAATTAACAATGAATATGTGAACTGTCTGAAGTATTGAAAATATTCTAAAAATGGTGAAAAACCTGTCCATCACTGATCTCCCAAACAGTCACAATGTTAGAAAACAGCTGCAAGTTCTGACTGTCATATCTAAACACTTGTCATAACATAACATGTGAGTTATCATATGTTTTCTGCACCATGAATCCTTTATATCTTAATTGATCTATACATTAATGGACATTGACAGGATTATTTTTTTATATAGGGGTGTAGTTGAGTAATTGTCTTTTATTGCTGTAGTTTATTTATAATACAATAAGGCTTCGTTTGTTAACTTATGTTAACATGCACTGACAATGAACAATAAAATGTTGATTATTAACATTCACTCATGCATATTTAAAATGAATCATTGTATCTGTTAACATGAGTTCATGCACAATAAACAATTGTATCTGTATTAATTAACAATAACAATGATCAATAAATGCTGTACAAATATCTTGTTCATGTTAGTTTATGCAATAGTTGTCAGTGTTGGCAGTGCTTTGTACAACATTAAAACTAAAGATTCTCAACGTTTTTATTTCCACACACAATTTGAAATGGTAGGAACACTTTTCATTCCTAACAACTCGTTGAAGCTTTTACAGTACAAAACTTAAAATATTTTCTGAGTTAAAATCAATAAAACTTGTGCAGTTGTAATGTTAATGTCATGTGGTCATTTCTTCATGTGAAGAGACATCTCAAGTGTCAAAAGGTCTGTTAATGAAAACTATAAATAGATCTGTAAAGGACAAACAAGAGAAATGAAGCATGAAAAGGGGAAATCAGAAAGACTGAGAGTGAACATTTACATGTGTTTTTATGAGGAACTATTAGCACCTGTTAGACCATGAAACATAATACACACAATTTGTTTAAGCGTCTAATATTTTATTAGCTTTCTTTTTATTTTATGAAATGAAATCAGTTTTGTAGCATCGGTCCTGTTAGGCCATATTTGTCAAGCTCACATCAGCCAGTCACATCAGGTATCATTGATTAACCAATAGGAATACAACAGATGCTAATCATATGCATACTTATAGTGGTCTTTCTGCTCATTACACAACTCCATTCCCAAAAGATCATTTCAAATGTTATACCATCAAAGCAAAATGTTTTTTTTTATTTTTCTCCTTGACAGGCATTGGTCCTCTTTTAGATGATGTTCTTTATTTTAGGTATACATATTCATTTTCAATGTCACAAAATAGTGTTCCCTTTCAAGGGAACTCGCGCTGCGTCAGCGTTGCGACGCTATGGGAACGCCTCTGCGTGAATGCGTCTGAAGCACGTATGTCAAATCCACCGAATGGCAATCCGCAATGTCACAGGCAGGGTGACGTCAGGACCAGGAAGTATAAAAGACCCCGGACCGATATCACTTTAGCTTCTGTGCCTTCAGCTGCGCATTGTGTGTGTCTGTTGTGTGGAAATTTTGTTTAAAAGAATGGAAACTTTTAGGTCGTGTGCTCCTCCCTGTCCCTGATTCATTATAGGCAGGGATACACACAATCTATGTGTGTTGTGTTTGGGAGTGAAGCATGCACAGTCAGCGCTCGAAAACGCTGGCTGTTTACACTGCGAGGCCCTACCACTTCGCACACTCCACTCCCGGCTGGCGTGCTTTGAGGAGCATGGCCCGCCACGCGGTTCCTGCGGTGGTAGCTTCGTTCCTGCCGAGGCAGGGCGGCTCCCTATCCCCACCTCACTCGGCAATGTCCGCTCTCACTTCTGGCCAGAAAGCACGCGGTGCGTCTACTTCCGCCCAGAGTGTGAGCCCACAGCTCCAGCCTTCGCAGCTGAAGACGGACCTGAGGGCTGTCATTCAGGGTAAGAAGGCCGGGGCGAAAAAGCGGAGGTCCTGATGCGGGGTCAGGATCTCCATATCAAGCCCCACCAGGGAGGGGTGGAGTTCGCCTCAGCACACGGCGCCCAGCCCTTCCCGGTATCCCCAAAAAGAGGCCCTGCACACGCTCTGCTTTGGGGCACAGTGGCCTCTGGGAACAAAATAGTGCACAAAACATTGCACCCTCTCGAGTTTACCCCTGCCAATACAACCCAGGGCTTCAAGTTTACACAAAGCATAAGACCAGACACCAGCCTCAAGACACCATGTCTCTCATTGGGTTCTGCTAATAGTAGAACATGGCTACATGATTCAGTTCGGGCAAAGGCCACCCTGGCATCCTGGCACCTCTGCGTCTCCAGGGCGACTGGCTCATTTTGGCCGAGTCAGAGAGTCTAGCATTTCAACATCGAGATGTTGTGCTTGCACATATGAAAGTGCTAGGATTGCGGCTGAACGCCAAGAAAAGTTTTCTTTCTCCAGTTCAGAGAATTATCTATCTAGGCGTAGAGTGAGACTCGAGGGTCATGTCAGCGCGTCTCTCTGCAGCGCGCATACACTCTATTCAGTCAGCTGTGAACGGGGTCCAGCTTCACCAGTATGTCACCGTCAAGCAGTTTCAATGAGTTTTGGGTCTCCTGGCAGCTGCAGCCAGCATCGTGCCTCTGGGCCTGCTACACATGAGACCTCTGCAGTGGTGCCTGAAATCGTAAGGGTTTTCCCCGGTATGGCTAGCATTAAAGCAGTTCCTTCCATACCTCAGGAACAAACATGTGTCGGTCCGGACAGACAACACCCCTGTGGTTGCCTACATCAACCATCAGGGGGTCTGCGCTCGTGCCCATTGTACAAACTGGCACACCAGATCCTGCTGTGGGCCCAGGGGAAGCTACTCTCTGTCAGAGCAGCGTATATCCCGGGGCGGTTGAATGTGGGAGCGGACGCCCTGTTGAGACAGGGGCCGAGGCCAGGGGAGTGGAGACTTCACCCCAAGGTGGTGAAATTAATCTGGGAAATATTTCCACCCCAGAAGAAGTGGACCTGTTTGCGTCTCCAGAGACAACGCACTGTCCATTGTGATTCTCCCTAGCACCACCAGCCCCACTCTCGTACAGCCATGGCCGAGGCTATGCCTGTACGCTTTTCCCCCGATCGCTCTGCTCCCGGGAGTTCTGGAAAAAGTGCGCCAGGACAGGGTATGCCTGTTGCTGGTAGCACCTCGATGGCCATCCCGAGTATGGTTCTCGGACTTGATTGCACTCCTAGACAGCACCCCTGTCAAGCTGCCGGTCAGGAGAGATCTCCTATCTCAAGCGCAGGGCTCCATCCTTCACCCTTGCCCAGAGATGTGGAAACTGTGGGTCTGGCCTCTGAGGGGGCCTGACTCATAGATACAGGTCTCTCGACTGAGGTCGTAGAGACCATTCTAAGCTCCAGAGCTCCCTCCACGAGCAAGTTGTATGCACTGCAGTGGGAAGTGTTTACTTCCTGGTGCTCAGGTCGAAGGCAGGATTCAGTTAACTGTCCTGTTAGCACAGTACTCAAGTTTCTTTTCTTCGGGGCTGATGTCCTCGACTCTTAAGGTTTATGTGGCAGCCATTTCTGCCTACCATATTCCTGTTAATGGCCAGTCTCTGGGTCGAGACCCACTGGTTATACGCTTCCTCCGTGGCACACTGAGGCTAAGGCCAGCATTGTGTGCCAGGGTCCCAGCTTGACCTGGCAGTGGTCAAGACAGTGTTCTTGTTGGTGATTTCCTCTCTGAAGAGAGTTGGGGACCTCCAAGCTCTCTCAGTTTCTCCTTCATGTCTGTAGTTTGCACCAGACATGGTTAAGGCTTTTCTCTACCCAAGGCAGGGTTATGTGCCTAAAGTGCCCACAAATGTGCCGAGGCCCATTACGTTGCAGGCCTTCTGTCCTCCTCCCTTCAGTAACTCGGACCAGGAAAAGTCAAATTTGGTGTGTCCAGTGCGAGCAGTCCAGTGATGCCTATGTTCACAGAGCTGCTTCATGGAGAAAGTCTGAGCGTGTGTTTTGTGTGTTTTGGGCTGGCCAGCAAGAGTCTGTCGGCGACCAAACTAACCCTTAGCAGGTGGATAGTCAAGGCT
This sequence comes from Beaufortia kweichowensis, assembly GCA_019155185.1. Lineage (NCBI taxonomy): Eukaryota > Metazoa > Chordata > Actinopteri > Cypriniformes > Gastromyzontidae > Beaufortia > Beaufortia kweichowensis. Next base: position 16,406,415 of record CM032806.1, read on the forward strand.
ATCGCACTGGCTTATCAAGTCTCTGGACAGTCATCTCCACTTACTGTCAGAGCTCATTCTACTCGGGGTATGGCTGCCTCTAAGGCCTTAGGATCAGGGTCTACGATTGAGGATGTGTGTAACGCGGCTCGTTCGATTTTATGACTTGGACCTGGCTTCTACGCCAGGGTCCCATGTGCTTGTGCCCTAGTCATGCTCTTCTGACTCACACTAGCCAGTGACTTGCTCTTATAGCGCCGTTGAAACCTCGTTCCCATAGTGTCGCAACGCTGACGCAGTGCGAGTTCCCTTGAAAGGGAACGAGACGCTGCATCTGCCTGCCATACTCCCGGCATCCCTAGGCGCAGCTTCGGCCTAAGAAGCTAAAGTGATATCGTAAGTGATGTCGGATTCCCATTCGGCGGATTTGACATACAAGCTTCAGATGCATTCACGCAGAGGCATTCCCATAGCGTCGCAACGCTGACGCAGCATCTCGTTCATTTTCAGGGAACCAGGGTTACATATGTAACCTGAGACGTTTTATGCAACATATATTCCTGCTATATGTGAACAATTATGCCAAAAAACTGTTTTTGTTCCTTAGGTAAGGGGAAACGTATCGCTGCAAAAGCACACAATCAAGTCTCACATCATTCATCGTCTTTTAATTTTTTGATAATTACATTCCAGAAGTCAGTAAAACAACAGAATGAAAGAACAGAATGAATATCAAGAGCGTATATGCTCATACACCTAGGCCCATCATCTGCTCAAGCACATCACCACATCACCATATTTCCTATAACCCACAAAAAATGCTAGCCTGTTTAAAAATGTACTCAAAGGGTGTGGATCATGTTCTATTCATATGACTGTTAGATGTGCTAATCAGTCTGGGTCTATTGTGCATCATTTTTGTAGTTTCAAGTTTTAGTTATCTGAATGTCTACTGTGACAGAAATGCTTTTGGGAGTGCAGATCTAAAGCTTCCCATTCAGTAAAATTAAGTATAGTTTTAATCAATCTTTCTGTCACTTCTATTTCTCTCACTTCAATGCTTTTTATTTTCAAAATAAGATCATACCAGATCTTACCCTAACCACACCATAGAAAACACTTAGAAACACTTAGAAAACACAATACAAAATGCCTTCCAGGCTCACGTCACACCCCTTCAGAAATCACTCCATTGCACACCCTTCCTGATCTCACTCCACATCACACCCCTCCTGATCTCACTCCACATCACACCCCTCCTGATCTCACTCCACATCACACCCCTCCTGATCTCACTCTGATCTCACTCCACCCTTCCTGATCTCGCTCCTGATCTCACTCCACATCACACCCTTCCTGATCTCACTCCACATCACACCCCTCCTGATCTCACTCCACATCACACCTCTCCTGATCTCGCTCCACATCACACCCCTCTGATCTTGCTCCTGATCTTGCTCCACATCACACCCTTCCTGATCTCACTCCACATCACACCCCTCTGATCTTGCTCCACATCACACCCCTCCTGATCTCACTCCACATCACACCTCTCCTGATCTCTCACTCCACATCACACCCTTCCTGATCTCACTCCACACCCTCTGATCCCTCTGATCTCACTCCACATCACACCCTCTGATCTCACTCCACATCACACCCTCCTGATCTCACTCCACATCACACCCCTCCTGATCTCACTCCACATCACACCCCTTCTGATCTCACTCCACATCACACCCCTCCTGATCTCACTCCACATCACACCCCCTCTGATCTCAGCTCCTGATCTCACTCTCACTCCACATCCACCTTCCTGATCTCACTCCACATCACACCCCCTCTGATCTCACTCCACACCACACCCCTCCTGATCTCACTCCACATCACACCTCTCCTGATCTCGTTCCACATCACACCCCTTCTGATCTTGCTCCACATCACACCCCTCCTGATCTCACTCCACATCACACCCCTTCTGATCTTGCTCCACATCACACCCCTCCTGATCTCACTCCACATCACACCCTTCTGATCTCACTCCACATCACACCCCTCCTGATCTCACTCCACATCCTCTGGACACCCTCCTGATCTCACTCCACATCACACCCTTCCTGATCTCACTCTATTACACCCCTCTGATCTCGCTCCTGATCTCACTCCACATCACACCCTCCTGATCTCGCTCCACATTACACCCCTCCTGATCTCACTCCACATTACACCCCTCCTGATCTCACTCCACATCACACCCCTCCTGATCTCGCTCCACATCACATTCCTCTGATCTCACTCCACATCACATTCCTCTGATCTCGCTCCACATCACATTCCTCTGATCTCGCTCCTGATCTCACTCCACATCACACCCCTCCTGATCTCACTCCACATCACATCCCTCCTGATCTCGCCCCACATCACACCCCTCCTAATCTCGCTCCATTCACACCCTTACTAATCTCACTCCACATCACACTTCTCCTGATCTCGCTCTATTTCACACCCTTCCTGATCTTGCTCCACATCACACCCCTCCTGATCTCGCTCCACATCACACCCTTCCTGATCTCGCTCCACATCACACCCCTCCTGATCTCACTCCACATCACACCCCTCCTGATCTCTGCTCCACATCACACCCTTCCTGATCTCGCTTCACATTACACCCCCCTGATCTCACTCCACATCACACCCCTCTGATCTCACTCCACATCACACCCTTCCTGATCTCACTCCACATCACACCCCCCCTTATCTCACTCCACATCACACCCCCCCTGATCTCGTTCCACATCACACTCCTCTGATCTTGCTCCACATCTGTTATGAGTATGACTGGTTTTCTTTTTATATTATTTTTGTGTTGCTGTTGTTCTCTCTCTCTCTCTCTCTCTCACTCTCATTATAGGTTGTGTGATTGGTGCTGGCGTGTTATTGGTCGCCCATATACAGGCGGGGTCTTTAAAGATCATTGATTGCAAGCAGCCGGGAGCTCATTGTTGGTGCGGACGCGAGTTCGGAGCTCCTGGATTCCTCCTCGATCCGTGCCAAACTAGTTTTGAACTTTTTATCTTGTGGCTAAATTCCACTTCTCATGTGTTTATAGCACACTGTGAAACAGAGCAAAGGGGTGTCCTGCTTTTTTTTTGTGTGAATCTGTTTGGTTTTGTTTTTGATTAGGTAGTTAGTTTAGTCGTTTGAATTTTATTTTAGAATGTGATTAGGTTATTTAACTAAGTTTTTTTGTTTTAGATTCATTTTGTTTATTATGTTGGCCTGTGGCCACCCCGGAGAGATGCTCTCTTTGTTTCTAAACAATAATCTGTAAATAAACACCATAGTTTTGCTTACTGAACTGTGTGCTTGTTTGGTCCCCGACCGGAGTGATTGTCTGACACCTTTAAGATTTGGGAATCCATCACCACAATTTCGTTTTGTATTATGCCCATCATGTTCCCTAGACACGGGGCGTAATAACATCACACCCCTCCTAATCTCTCTCCACATCACACCCCTCCTGATCTCACATAACATCCCTTCTGATCTCGCTCCACATTACACCCCTCCTGATCCCATTCCATTGGTTGTCCTTAGCTGAAATTCAATTCAAGTCCCTGAAATTGTCCTCCACTTGCGGAAATGTTTACCCATTTTGTTTGTCTTTAGTGAAATGAGCTGCTAAATCCATCACCTTCAAGAAACAACTTAAAACACAACTGTTCTGCATTCACTTGAGTAACCCCTAATTGGTATCTTTTCTATTACCTCGCTTTGTTTATTTATATAAAATAAAAAGCAAAAACCTTAAAAAATTGAGACGGCACCTTCACTGCGCTCTTACCATTTACCTGGACACCTGCTTGTTCTATCATCAAATGAAGCATCAAATTACTTGGTTTTCACTGTGTCACAATATGCAAAAAATATGTAAAAAAAACTAACAACATCCGAGACAGAGTTTGGATTGTAGGTAAAGCATGGTTTATGAAAACTAATGTTTATAACAATAACATTGGGACTAATGTCTACACCTGTAAACAAACAAGGTGGTTTAAACATATTAAACATTGAATGTTGAAGGTTTCCTTATTTGTAAGTTACTTTGTATAAAAAAATAGTTTTATGTTACACAATGGATCAATAGAACCTCTAGAAAACAACCATCAGCCTAAAGTAACTTTACCAGGACCATACAGAAAGGAAACAGAAAGAAGATAAAATGAATGTAAAGAATGAGTGTAAAAGGATAGTTATCATCAATGTATCTATTTATCTGTACTTAATGCATAAAGTAAGTCACTCTTTTCAGTCAATTATTTGACAAAATGGTGTGAATTGTGTAGTGAACAGGACGGCAGAAAGCATTTCAGGTCCCAACTTTACAGCAGGATCCCTCTCTAATGTAAACAAAGAATCAGTGTCATCAGATAAGGGAATCGTTATCATCAAACTAAACCAAAAGATTCAGGTCAGCCTGACCATAAAACTCCTCTGGACCTCCAGGCGCGTAATTAACTGACCATGCAGCAGCTTTGGCTAAAACAAAAGACACATCTCTACATTCCTTACATTATAAAAAAGGACACAAACTATCACATATTCATTCTGTACTCATTCAGAACATACTTTTATAATAGTCAATTGTGTTAAACACAGAAGTTGTTACAGATTCTATTAACATACAGTTTTATGCAAAAGTTTGGGCACCCCTGATAGTTATCATAATTTTAATTTAGAATCTGCTAGGCGTTTGAGGCAGCAACTACATTTGAACATAATTTAAACCTTATGGAAACAGTAACATTTCAGTTCTGAAATAACATTTATTGAATCAACAAAAACAATGCAATATCAAACCTCACTAACACCTCTAGTGTCCCGTGTGAGGCGTACTACTAATTGACGCCCTGTGAAAAGATCACTAAAATTTTGACTTGACGAATCAGTTTGAATGATTCAGTTTGCTCCACACGATGAATCATCTACAGTAAACTTACATCAAACTTACAGGAATTGTAGATCCAAAACAGAGTGGTTGTACAGAGTTATGGATGTAGTGTTTGTGAACACAATGTTTAACTGCTAATACTTGTCGTTTACCTCGCTATGAAGTGGTGTACATCTTGTTCATCATCAATGGCATAGATTACACTCAGTTACACACACTTGATCACATTCTGAAAAACAGAAGGAAGTTATTATGATTATTAGAACTTCTGCTTGAGTAAGTGTAGTTTTGGTTACTCTATCAGCCTCTGATCTGCTTAAGAGTGTTTTATATTTTATTAAAATTACTTTTATTGTAACACTGAGGAAATTGTGTTTTTGGTGTGTTTCATATATTTAATATATTTCATGTGTTTCCAGTACAGATGCTTTGTATCAATGCAGAAGTGCTATAGAAATAAACTTGTGTTGAGAGTCATTGTTGCTTGACTTGAACATCACACTGTTGTGTCTAAAAAACACATTTCTTCAATGGCCTCTCTGAAAGAACATTATAAGTAAGATTCTTTTTAACTGGAACTGTGTCTAAAACAGACTATATGCTCTTGCAACTCTCTGTATGTCTTATAAATCACTCATTTGTCTGATTATGCATCAACACTTGACATTTGAAATAACATTTGCAAGTAATGCTCTTTAGAAGCTACATAAGATATTTGTCAAATGTTTTCCAGAAAACAAAATAATAACAACTGACACTTTTTGTTAGCTGTATTGTATGAAATGGATTGTGTAATACTGCAAATGAAAAGGTCACACTGTGATTTACTGACTCACCCCTTCATATGATATGAATTCATAGGTCACCAAACTTGACCACTGGAATGCAGTGAAATGCTTGTGTTTCCAGTCTGTCGTGTTCGAATGTGTATGAACAGAAGTCAAATTTTATAATCTGTTCTTTTCTGTGTCTCTACACTGTGCAAACTATGCAAACACTGCCCAAACACACGGCGCAGCAAAGAAACAGTTTACACTAGCGCTCAGGGAGGTGTTCAACATGGGACGAGAGAGTTGGATTAACGCAAGATATACTGTAGCTTTAAGTGATGGCTTCCCACAATATCTTTTTGTCTTAGAAGAATTTGATCTAAACAAAAGTAGCTGTTTTTCCTTTTGTTTCTTTGCAAAACATAAAGCAACAGACTGTTGACAACATCTTTGTGACTGTAACATTGCAGCGCATGAGCTTACAGTTACTGTTATCATCCAATGTGGACGCTAATATAGTTATCATTACATGTAAGGGATAATGTACAGCCAGCCAGTTGTTATCACAGAATAAACAAGGTAATCAGGACCAGAAGCCTGTGGAGAGTTAGGGTTAGGCCTCATGTATCACTCTGAAGTGTGAATAAACCACATAGTTTAGGCAAATCAAATTTGTTTTAAGCAAATTAATCTATAGTATAAAAACCACCACACATCCCCGTTTCACAAACAGAACATCTTAAACCATGTTTCCAGATTACATTTACATTTTTCTTGTGGGCTTTACTAACGGCATCTTTCTGCAGGTTTCTTGCTCTTCATCTGAGTTTAGTTTAGATGGAGATTATTTATTAGGTGGCCTGTTTCCTGTGCATGGAGTTGAACAGACAACATCTTTGTTCTCCCCAGAGTCTATTGAATGCTTTCGGTAAGGATCGTGTTTTTTTATGAGGTTAGTTTAACAGTCTTATCATCTGGGTGCTTATCAAATCTTCAGTCTGTTTATTACTGGATGGTTGTGTAAATTGAAGCAACATTTCCTCAGTATTTCAGTCATTGTAAATTAATATTTTAAGACAAAACTTAAAACCTAAAACTTAAATGCAATTAATTTCCTGATGTTTTCTAGACACACTTTCTCTGAATCTGGTTATCAGATGTTTCAAGTGATGAGGTTTGCTGTTGAGGAGATTAATAACTCCACCGCGCTGCTGCCCAATGTTTCTCTGGGCTATGAAATATTTGATCATTGCTCTGACACTAAAAACTTCCCATCAGTTTTCAGTTTAATCTCACAGAATGGATCAATTAAACCTCAAGAAAAACTCAACAGTCATCAGCCTAAAGTCATTGCTTTAACAGGACCATACGGAAGCACAAGAACTATTACTATTGCACCGTTAGTCACAATGGACCTTATACCATGGGTAAAGTAATGTGTGTTAATTTAACTGTTATTTAATACAGTATATACAGTACAGTTAGCAAATTGTTGTAAAACAGCTTTTCTCTTTTGAAGGTGAATTATGGAGCATCCAGTTACGCACTGAGTAATAAACTTCACTATCCCTCTTTTATAAGAACAATCCCGAGCAACAAGGACTTGATACAGATGATTATTCACATCATACAGTGGTTTGGATGGAACTGGGTTGCTTTTCTTGGAGGGCAGAGACAATTACAGTGAAGATGGTCTAAGACTGTTCAACAATGACATCAGAAATACAGGCATTTGTTTGGCTTATCAAGAGTCTCTCAGCCAAAGTGCAAACTACAGTCTAACTCTTAAAAAGATTGAGAAGCTTAACATCAATGTCATTGTGGTTTTAAGCTGTGCCACAATATGCAAAAACATAATCAAAGCTGCCATAGCAAACAACATACGAGACAAAGTCTGGATTGCAAGTGAAACATGGTCTATGAATCAACAGCTCCCAAAAGAGGCAGGAATTGAGAAAATTGGAACAATTATTGGCATTACGGAGAGATTTTTCTCATTGCGAGGATTTAATGAATTCATTTATAAAGAAAGAACCAAGGTTTATACTAATGATAATGTTGAGAATAAAATCCAGACTAAGATGTGTAATCAAGATTGTGATCAATGCTCATCATTGACTGCAGAGGAAATAATAAATGAAGATCCCACATTCTCCTTTGCCATCTACACATCCATATATACTATAGCTCATGCGTTACATAAACTTCTGCAATGTGACATGAATGAATGCAGCAAAAACACAACAGTTGAGCCATACATGGTGAGTGGATGCGTTTTAATGTGCATGATAGAATTATCAATCTATCAATGATTTTAAGATTTTAATCTGATGTTTTACTCTATGAATATGGAGTTCGTAAACTTAAATCTGGCAAAACATCTCAGGTTACATATGTAATCCTTGTTCCCTGAGAGGGAATGAGATGCTGTGTTAGCGTAGTGACGCTATGGGAACGCCTCTGTGTGATTGCGTCTGAAGCACGTGTATCAAATTTGCCGAATGGCAAGCCGCAATGTCACAGGCGGGGTGACGCCCAGGAAGTTTAAAGGACCACAGAACGATAGCATTTTAGCTTCTTAGGCTGAAGCCCGCCCATGGATGCCGGGAGTATGGCAGGCAGACGCATCGTCTCGTTCCCTATCTGGGAACCAGGGTTACATACGTAACCGGAGACATTCCCTTTCAAAGGAACTCAGCGCTTGCATCGCTATGAGAACGATGTCCCCACATTTACATTACATTTACATTTAGGCATTTAACTGACACTTTTATCCAAAGCGACTTACAAATATTAGGAGACAATGAAGCGACACATCAAAAGCGGCAACAATAGTATGAAGAAGTGCTTTCCTAAGTTTACAATGTTTTGCAACGCTAGATCAGTACCTGTAGAGGAAAGAAGAGAGTTTTTTTTATGATGTCAGGTGTTGGTGGAAGAGGTGGCTTTTTATCTGTTTCTTAAAGGAGGTGAGGGATGTGACAGATGGGATTGTGTTAGTGAGATTATTCCACAAGCAGAGAACAGAAAAGAAGAAAGAACGAGAGAGAGATTTAGTGCCTTCTGTGAGGGAACCACCAGTCCACGTTCATTCACTGAGCGCAGGGTTCTGGATGGGTTGAGAGCAGGGTTCTGGATGGGTTGAGAGCAGGGTTCTGGATGGGTTGAGAGCAGGGTTCTGGATAGGTTGAGCGCAGGGTTCTGGATGGGTTGTAGGTGTGTAGAAGAGAGTTAAAGTATGAGGGTGCAGAGTCTGTGATGGTTTTAAATGTCAGCATGAATGATTTGAATTTAATGTGGGCAGCAACCGGTAGGCAATGGAGAGAGATGAAGAGAGGTGTGACATGTGCTGGAAAACAAGTCTTGTTGCTGCGTTCTGTATCATCTGAAGTGGTTTGATTGCTCGTGCAGGAAGACCAGCCAGGAGAGCATTGCAATAGTCCAGTCTAGAGATTACCAGGGATTGAACTAGCAGTTGGGCGGCATGCTGTGTGAGATATGGCCTGATCTTCCTGATGTTGTAAAGTGCATATCTACAAGACCGTGATATCCTTGAGATGTGTTCGGTAAAGGACCCTTGTCATGCTCTTCTGACTCACACTAGCCAGGAATTTGCTCTTATGGCAGCATTGCAACATACATCTCACCTCCAACAACACAGCCATATCCACATCTGTTTCAACCTCCGCTCTCTTTCCCCAGCACACTCTCTGCTGAGGTGTCATCCTCTCTCCCTTTCAACCTCTCATCTCTGGATACCAATACAGCCACGGACACCCTATGTTCAACACTAACATCCTGTCTAGACAACCTCTGCCCTCTATCCTACAGACCGGCTCGCCCCTCACCTTCCTGCCCTTGGCTTTCGGACGTCCTAAAAATACTGCCATGATCTCAAGACAATTTATGTGCCACTCAAGTTGGTGGCCCTTCCATAGGCCTCTGGAGGAGTGGCCTTTTATTACTGCCCGCCAGCCCATGAGGGATGCTCCTGTCATTAGCATTTTGCGACGATATGTTGACCCCAGCACTGGGCCCTGGGAAAGAAACCAAGGTTTCTTCCATACCGACAATCACCTAAGACATTTGTGGGTGACCCGTGATCGTACGGGAGGGGTTCCCCCTTGGAAATTTCAGCCACTACTGCAGGAGTTTCATGTGCAGCAGGCCAAGAGGCACGATGTTGGTTGCAGACACCAGGAGACCCAAAATGCATTGAAACTGCTTGACAGTGACATGCTGATAAAGCTGGACGCCGTTCACAGCTGACTGAATAGAGTGGAGAAACTCTATGGCTCTCTATGGCCTCCTTTGGCAGATGTGTGTACTACTTGCTCTATGACCAGAGCCTGCTCGGGGCCCACCTCGGTGAACAACACCCCACTGAATGCGGACGGTTTCTGCCTGAGCTGAATCGCATAGCCATGTTCTACTATTTGCACTAGAAAAATTTGGCAGAAGTTTCCACGCTGCCATGTGGTCTACTAAGGGAACCAGCCACTCAAGACTGGTGTTATATGCACGGTTAACTTGGTGCCCTGGGATGTACTGGCAGGGGTAAACACGAGTGAGTGCAATGTTTCCAACACTATTTGCTTCTCGGAGGCGACTGTGCCCCAAAGCGGAGAGCGCAGGGTTAACAGGGCCTCTCTTTGGGGGTACCGAGGAGGGCTGGACACCGTGTAGTGAGGTGAACACCAACCCTCCCATGATGGGCTTAACAAGTCAGGACCTCCTATTTTTCACCACGGCCTTCTTGGCCTGAATGATGGTCCTCAGGTCCGCCTTTGGCTGTGAAGGCCTTGGCTGAGTGTGTCGCATGGAGCCCCACTCACGCTGGGGTGGAGTCTGCGAGCTAACACTCTCTGTGTGTCTGCCGCAGTACGAGGAGCCAGACGAATGTGACTCATCCCGCCTAGCAGCCTCAGAGACTTGGTGTCAGCGTGGGAGAAACCTCTGGAACGCTGCAGCTTGCTTTTTCACCTCCCGAAACCTCTCGGGGGGGCAAGCAGGGCATGCAGCAGCAAGGCTTTGTCGGCTATCTTGACATCAGGTTCAGCCACAGATGCCTCTCGGTCACTTCCGAGGTGGCCATGGAGCGCCCGACCGCCTTGACATCTGTGGCCCAACGCAGCTCCTTGACAGAGTCAGGTCCTGCAGCCAGTCTGCCTGGTATGCCTTGAAATCGTATAAAGGCATGCTCCAGCCTGACCTGCTGCGGCGTATGCCTTGCCCACCAGTGCGGATGTCACACTATATGGCTTGGAGGGCAATGCCGGGGACTTTAGGGATGATGCCGACGAGGGGGAAAGTTAGCTGGTTAGCGTCTGTTCAACCTTGGTCATCACCTCATACCCGTGCTCTGCCGCCGGCATAATGTTGAAGTATTCTGACATGCTGGGGGTGAAGACACTGGTTGAGTATGGACGGTTCCAGCGAGCTGTGGAGGTCCGGAACAAACGGAACGCCCCGGCATGAAGGTGGTGCTTTAGGTGTTAGAAAGCGCTCATCCAGCCCACTCTGCGGAAAGTACAAAAGTAGACGCACTGCATGCTTCCTGTCCCGGAGTGAGTGGACATGTGAAGGCAGAGATAGGGTGCTACCCGTCTCCAACCCCTCAGCAATGTCCATTTGCAATCCCCACAAGTGCAAAGCTGGCCTGCCTTGGCAGGCGTGGAGCTACAGACGTGGAAATTGCGTGACATCCGGGAGCGGGTGCAGCAAGCGCCCTCGTGCGCTGACCGTGCATGCTCCACTCCCAAACACATAATAGACAAGTAGTGCATGTCCCTGCCTGTAATGTAGGAAGGGCAAAGAGGCACACACTGCTTAAAACTCTCCATATTTAAACAATAAAACTTGTCGACAGACACACACAACATGCAGCTGAAGGCACGGAAGCTAAAGTGTGATCGTTCCGGGGTCCTTACGTCACCCCGCCTGTGACGTTGCAGCTTGCCATTCTGCGGATTTGATACACGGGCTTTAGACACAATCATGCAGAGGCGTTTTAATAGCGCCGCTACGCTGACGCAGCGCAAGTTCCCTTAAAAAGGAACTGTTGTTGACGACACACCTTACAGACAGTGTTCATAACATTGTAAGTAAATAATTTTTTTTGCCTTTCCTTTGTAAACACATACAAATACTAATCTAAATGTTAAAACAATATTCAAACTGGTTCGCTCCATACAGCAGCATTTGTGTCCGTTCTTTTAGCGTTTACTTACTATGGACTTACCATGAAAACATAGATCAACCTGTCCAATTTAGATGATGACATGTTCAACATCAAGTTGTCATTGAAGGCTCCACTGTCACTTCCTTACTCAGATCTCCCTCACCTAAATACTAATCACCTGCCATCAATCTACTCTCACATCAGGAACACTATAGGAGCACACACTTCTCACTCAGTCAGTGTCTGGTCTGTGACTAGGACTATGGACATGTCTGTGATTCTTACCTCTAGAAATTGTACAAAAAACTCTTACCTGTTCCTTGGTTTCTAAAAAGGATCTACTTGCTCCACTCCAGTAAGCCTACTTACCTGAAACCTCTCCATACTCCAAAACCTACAACTGCTCTTCCTTCAGAAGATCCACAATTTCAACAACATCCAAGAGATGATAGATTCAGGTACTCACCACCACTTCTGCATCCACAACGGTCAGAACAAATATCACTTTTTTATCTCCAGTTTATGCGGTCAGTCCAATGTTAAATCCTGCCTCTCTGCCTCAACAGAGGACTGCAACAGATTTCTCCTACAGTGTTCCCTGGCATTAGAGATGCAGCTACATCATTTCACCAATGATTGAGCTAAAGTCTCCTTCATTCTTTCCATGGTAACAGGACAAGCGCTCCAATGTGTATAAATAATGTGGCAGCAAGGAGGTCCAGTTACACAGTCACTTGATCGTTTCATAGCCCATTTTTGAAAGGTGTTGAGTAGACCCATCAATAATTCCTCAGCTGATGAGAAGTTATATCAGTTAACACAACTCCCCAACATGCTTTCCCCTACTTCCTTTGATTTTTTCATTTTATTACCCGTCCTCCTCAACAATGGGTTAGCTGGCAACTTCATTTTGGGAGGGCTCTGTCGCCAAATTTCCAGTCTGTAAAAAGAATACTGCTAAGGTGCCATCTTGTGCATTCCTTTGTGTGTCCTGTTCAACTTCAAAGGGGTTGAGCTGAGGGTCACTCCCTCTGGGGGAGCCACAGAGGTGCCATAACTGTCCTGCTAAGTTAACTAACAACAGGCAGGTCATCGGCTTCCTATTGGCTGATCTGTGGTCACTCCTCCTCTTCATCCTGCCTACCTCAGTGTTCCTCTCTGCTAGTCACATCCAGGTCCTTGGCTCTGTCGGCTCCATTGGTTCCGCCCAGCTCCCTGGCTCAATCCTATGTTCTGTGATTTTTCCCTCTTCCTAAGCCTGATGACAAAATGCTATAATTTTATTTTGGATTTTTTTTAAGAATGTATGTTTTTCCATGCATAACTTAGACCATTCATCTCTCGTATCATATATCCAAGCTTTCCTTCTGTGAGAATAAAACTTCAGGTTGAAATCATATAAATCTGCTTAAATTTCATTTTCATTGCACTATACAACAGCTTCTGGGAGAAATGAAGAAGTTGGATTTTCCACTCAATGGCCATCAGGTGAAATATGATGTTAATGGTGATCCAGCTGTGAGTTATGCAGTCGTGCTCTGGCACACTGAAACAAATCCTCCATGGATTCAGATGGTGGGCACATATGACACATATCCAGAAACTCTTTTTGCCATCAACAACTCTCTCCTGCCCTGGCGTAACAATACTGCTGTAAGTGTACTTTTTGGTAGTTTTGGTGACCTTCATCTATCCTTAATTTGGCAGTCCAGATTTAATACCTAAAGACACAATTTTCTTTTTTAGGTTCCCTTTTCCAACTGCTCTGCTGAGTGTAAGTACGGATTTTCAAGAGAACGTATGGGATATCATGCTTGCTGCTTTCTGTGTAAAAAATGCCCACAAAACAGCTATGTGAATTATTCTCGTAAGTAATGCTCAATTTTAGCAGTTTTAATAACTTTACTGTATGGAGTGGTTATTTCAGGTGTACCTATTTTTTTTTTACTGTATCAACTGTTTTATTTTGTTGATCATAAAACTCTGATTCGGGCTGTATTACTAAACATTTATGCTTTATTTTTTTTCAGTGGACCCTTATTCCTGTTATCCATGTGCAGAGAGTGAATGGTCTGATTTGGACAGCATGACATGTAAGACACGTTCTGTCATCTACCTTCAGTTCACAGAAATCTCCTCCGTTGTAGTCATATTTTCTAACGTATGTTTGATTATTCTCAACATTGTCATGTTAATCATTTTTGCCTACAATTACAATACACCAGTGGTGAGGTCTGCTGGTGGCAACATGTGCTTCCTCATGCTAACATGTATGATTATATCTTGTCTGGGTATGTTCTTTTTCTTCGGAGAGCCCACATTAGAAACATGTTCCTTGAGAAATGCCATATATGCATATTTTAACCCTATCTGTCTGTCCTGTTTTGTTGTCCGTGCCTTTCAAATAGTTTGTGTCTTCAAAATGTCTGACTTCCCTAATGTGCACAGGGTGTGGGTAAAGTACAATGGCCAGTGGCTGTTTGTTGCCTCTTTTTCTGTCTTGCATTTCATTGTTTGTGTTTTGTGGTTGAGTTTTGGACCTCCCAAAACCCTCAAAGACACTGTGTCATATAAAGACCAGATTTTTTTCACCTGTGGAAGGGGGAACGTTATATTTATAAGCACAATTGTGTTCATCAATATGTTTTTTGGTTCCCTGTGTGTCCTCTTTTCCTACATGGCAAGAGATCTTCCAAAGAATTACAACGAGGCCAGATCAATAACTTTTAGTATGGTGTTTTTTATTGTGATCTGGGTTTTATACTTTACAGTTTTCTTTTTCCTGAATAGCAAAGATATTTTGTTTATCAATGCATTGGTCCAGATATGCAGCACATATGCGATTCTCCTCTGCTATTTCGTACCAAAATCGTACATCATGTTGTTTCAACCAAAGAAGAACACCGCTACATACTTTCAAACCTCTATTCAGAAATACACCCAAACCATTAGCAGGAGTTAAACTGCAACAGTACAGCTGCACGGTGGCTCCAGTTTATAGTTGTAGGGTGTTATTACGTAAAATGTAGATATTTGACAGATAAACAGATAAAGATATTTTAGTTAGTAGTGTATCTCTTATACTATATGTTAATAGATTTGATGCTTTATCATTATTTTACCACAATGTTAAAGTAATGCATGTGTCTGATAATAATGCAGGTGTCTCCATAAAAATTTTACTTAGTGTAGATGCTAATTTTGTAATTGTAATAAAAAAATGTTTCATATAATTTATGAAAAGACTATGAAATAAAGATGTTAGAGAACATTATCAAGAAACAATGTAGATTTCTGTTTCTTATTGTAAAACAGTGCTTACTGTATATCACCTGTCAAGTGGCTATCGCATTTGGTCGTGTATTACTGACAGTGGGATTTTCAGTTGTTACAAACATAGCACCGGCCAAAAAAGTAAAAAATATAAAAATCTTTCAAAGCTAGACATCACTTTTGCTCATTAGTGTATAAACCTGAATGTTTACTACTGCATGCATCTGAAGAGCAACTCTTCATTATATCATCTGATATCCTCTGATGAGTGTTTTGATGATGACTAAACTCTTTATTAAAATGAAAGACTTTAGGCTGAACGCTACTAATGTCATTGGTTATTTTCTACGGATTGTATTTCAGAAGTTTGTGCTATAGCTGATTTCTGATAAGCATTTTGTTTTTGCTGTAAAAAAATTCAGGGAGTCATTAACTCTTTGTGACTTTTCATTTAAAGACATTCTCTTTCAGATTTTCCATAAATGGAGACGGAGAAGCTGCAGCTGAATGTAACTTCAGGGAAACAGTGGGCAGATTATTTAAAGCGTGAATCATTAAATAGTTCAATTTAGTTTAATTTTAGTTCAATAGCACATTTTCCTTGTATTTTACTCATCATCGTTTCAGTCAGTTCTATTAAATTATAGCTATTTTGGCTCTTCCTAGCTTTGTAATGGCATTTTCTGAGTTCCCCTCGGTCTCATTCTCAATGGCAATATTTCTTTGACTTTTTTTGACGGTCCTGTAGAATAAGATAATATGCTGCTCTGAATCCTTTTCATTTTCTAACAGTCAGGTATGGATTAAAACAATAATCATAGTCCCTATGTAACCAGGTAACCTAGACGCGCTGCACACTGAGAGTCCATTCCTGATTTTATTATTGTTTGCACTGCTGTGTTTCACTTGTATTCAAATATCTTTATTTGAGTTGAAATGGCCTATTGATGATGTATCATTAATCACACAATAACATGATACATTTCTCTCCCACACCCTGAAACACACAGATGAGAGTAAAACTCAACTAAAAACATAAAAGCAATGTTTGATAAGAGGGTAACTTTGACAATGAACACACATTTAAGTAACCGAATAAACATGAAATAATGAAACAAAAACTTCATGTCTTTTAACATTAATTGGTGTAGTTTTCTGTACAATTAAACAAATAAAGTCATTAAAATTTGCAGTGTACATACATAACATTTGCGTCGACAGCGATTCCTTAACTCATAAAAGAATTATAAACATTTGTAAACATGAATTTTGCCTAAAACGATCATATTTGACGTATTAAAATGGATAAGCCCCGCCTTCAGTATAGCACGATTTGTTCATTGGCTCACTGGATAGCGCCCCTCGTGACAGCGTCTGCCTTTAACCAATCCGCTTGTCAAACGAACATTACGTAGTAAATATTCATTAGCAAAGACACGAGCAGCCTATTAGAATGCAGCGCAGAGCGTGACGTCACGACACGGAAGCGCCCGGTCAGTGTGCGGATGACAGGTGAGCGGCGGCGGCGGCGGCGGCGAGACCCACAGCAGCGATGATGATGATGATGATGATGATGATGATGATGGCGCGTGTTCACAGTCAGCGGGGATAACACCTGCTTTACCACAGCGAGAGAGAGAGAGAGAGAGAGAGAGAGAGAGAGAGACACAGAGCTGATCGGATCAGGTAACGCTAATCCCACACTGATCTTAACCTGTTGTTTTTAACCTGCTTGTCAGTGTTGTGTTTTATTCTTACAAACTGCGTTAGTTGTTACACGTTCACATATGTAGATGGTTGATCATGTTTCATAACCCAATGAAGTGCTTACGTAATAAACAACATTATATGCATCATGCAGGAGGCGCGTGCTGAGTCACATTTATAGCCATTTAAATATCTTTAGAAAGGCTTTGATGTCTAGATAGAGTACAGGCATATCATACTGTATAAATGATATCTGCACAGGGTCATTTGTATATCTGAATTTGATTTGTAACATCTCTCTTTACTGACAGATGGTCTTAATCCTTTAAGTGTGATCTAATGTAAACATGCAGGACACTTACAGACACTTAAGACTTGAATGCTCTATCACAGATCTGTTAGTATGCAGTAATCTGTCTACATAGACATCATAGGCATATTTGGTGTCCAGAGATGTTGTCCAGGTAGGTTTGAGGTGAGATAGGTGTAGGTTATATATTGTATTATGGGCTGTCTTTATGCAGTCAGCATGTTTTTCATTTCTTCTTAGTACTCGACCGTATAATGGATTCTGTCATCATGTGTCTGTGGAGAATCACAAGTCTAGATAAGCTTAGAAACTCAATGTTACGCTAAAGGACAGATGATTTGTACTGTTAGGCTCTTCTGTCAGTGGTTTTTTGTATGGTTCACAAATGCCATAAACTCTCAGCATGTTATTTTTTTAACACAGCCTGTAACTATCTGTTATTTCAACATTTCTTAGTATTCTGAGTGTTTTCTGTGTGCCAAATCTGCTATTTTCAGCGTCTGACTACTTCCATTATTTTCACAATTACTGTTCAGATTCATTGTTTTATAAGATTACAAGAGTTTAAACATTTTACACCAAATTATAATAAAAGAATATATAATTATATAATAACTGTAAGGAAACATTATGTAATGAGGTCATGTCACAACAATATAGCAGGTAACTGTTGTGTTGGGTGTGATTGTCATCTTACGCTGTGTTTTTATACGTCTAGATGGAGGATTTTGAAGGGTCTGAGTGGACGCTGAATTCAGATGTGAGCTCAGAGTCTCATTCATACTGCTGCTCAGCGTGTGATAACAGTGAGAAAGTGTTACGCAGCAGAACTAAAGCCAAGAGTCTGTCTTCACCAACAGCCCACAGCTCTGCTAAATTCAGGTATAACAACACAATGTAAATCAACGTATGGTTATAAAGATGCCAAATATATTTTTGCACATAAAATATTAACAATGCAAATGATATGGTGTGTTTAGATTATACCAGAAGAATGAGCACACATAGAAACGTCAACACGTCCATGTTGCAAACATTGAGGACAATGCAATTTCTTCACTTTTTCCTCTCTCACTGGTGTTAAAAGGCCTTCCTGTATTTCTCAATAAGTGAGAGGGATATACAATATCACCTTATTTCCTTGTCTAAGAGCCAGCTCACACTGCCACGCCCGGGCACGCTTCACACCTAAAGTTTTTGTTTGAGTAGTGTGAACGCTCTGAACCCGTCAGTTATGCGTTTATGCCAATAGAAAAAGCTTTTGATACGCGACAGATGGACTGACCGATACTCTACGCATGTAAGAGTGCACGTGTCACCGTGCAACACATTATTTAAAAAGCAGATCACCCTAACTTAACATTCAGATAGACGGTGCTGTTCTTCTGGTTTTCTTCCAAACAGCAGACATTGGAAAGATCTGTAATATGCCGTTTCAGCATCAGCCGCTGTTTGTTATTCATGTGATGCAGTTTGTAAAATAATGTGAAGTGATTGATCTGTAAGAGGTTTATATGGTCTGATGCAGATAGTTCTGGTGTCTGGGAGCTCGATACACAATTATAAGAGGAGGAAGTAGTTGCATCATCACATTTGTTCAGTTAACAAATAAGAGACTTTCCACATTTGCAAAACTTCTGCTTTTATAAAATGTTGTGGCACAGTGTTGTAATACATGGCTAAATGAAGAGAAAAGATTTTTTCTTTTGTTTGTTTAGAAGTCCAGCTGTGTGTGTTGTGCTTCTGTCAGGTTGTCTGTAGAAAGGAGCAGAGACGTTTAGTCAAAACTTTATTAATACAACAGAAAAACACTCATTGACTCCTTGGCAATCAGAAAGAGAACAGAGGAGTGATCCACTAACAAAGGGAACGTCCACAACAAGATCCAGTAAGGCGGTGGAAGCACTGGGAAGGGCGGGACAGATGAAGCGATGGAAAACAAGATTAAAAGAGAAAGTGTTTAAGCCAATCACAGGCAGAGGGTCGACATCAGGCAGAGCAGACCAGAAAACTAGAGCAAAAAGACACAAGAAACACAGAAAAGCATCTAACAAGAGAACATCACTCAGTGTAGAGAAACCAACACAGCAATAATGAAAAACAGGTGAAGCGCTGAATGCCAACGACACAAAGAAGAGAAAGATCAAAACACTGTCACAAAGACATGATCAAACCCAGGTCCTGATAGCTTCAGTGCTCTCTGTAAAGCTGTTTTAAAGCACATCTTGTGTATGAGTTTTATTTATATATATATATATGTATTCCACAAGACAAAATAGTAAGTCAGTTACTCAAAAGATCCCTTTGCTTGTATGGTGATGTATATCTTGTGTGCAGTTCACTGGAGATTCACTGATGGGACTCATAGTGAGGGAGAATATTTCATTATGAAACCACAGAAGCAGAAAATCCCACTCTGTTTGTTTGTGATAGTTGTGTAGCGTTTCAAAACGATTATGTGAATAAAGGATGTAAATCTTCTACATTTTCAACTGGGATCATTCTTTAAAATTCACTCCCCCGTGTGAAACAGTGAAGCCTTAGAAAAACATACAGACAGTCAGTGATCACACCGAGAGCTGCATATCATAATTTGCATAAATTCAGTTAGCCTATTGTTTTGCCTTGTGGCATGCATGTAAATATCTTACATGTGAAATAGTCAGGGCACTACTATAAAACACACAAAAACACTTTTTTCTTTCTAAGGAATGTAGATTTTGTAAGGGTTATGTGCTCATACTGAATGTCTTTGTTATGCTGTTAAAGGGATAATTCAAAAATAAAAGCCCAAAAATAAAATGATGTCATCATTTTTTCACCCTTATGTCATTTAAACCCTATATATGATTTTTTCTTTTGTGGAACACAAAACGCTGGTTCGCGTTTTGCAAAGTTTTTTTCTGTGTTCTGCTGAAGCAAGAAAGTCATACAGGTTTGACATGACATGAGGCATGAGTAAATAATAAAAGAGTTTTTATTTTTGAGTGAAACTATCCCTTTAATTGCTTAAATTGCTTTGTCTATGAGCAGCTTTACGTTTACATTCATGCATGTGGTCAAGTGTGTATATATTTATATGTGTGTATTACATTAGTATATTATATGTGTTTGCTTTATGCAGCATATGGTCAACCTGTCAAACCTGTCTGCCTGTTACAGACCAGTTGAGCTCAGGAAAACCAGTTCATGCACCAGTCACACCAGTTATCATGTCAAAGGTTAAAAGTGTGACTTGTTTGCTTAAACTGGTTGAAATGTTAATGGCCTGCAGTCAGTAAAGATAAATGTCAGTATATACTCAAGATTAGTCACTGTTGTAAACATGTCACTCATTGAACAGCATTAGTCTCGGTTGTGTTTTAAAGGAGGACACAGTCTCTTCATGGACCCAGTCCTGTCACCACATTTGGACCCAAAGCTTGCATGCTGAGGAACCCTAAAGCTGTCATGTAAGTGTTTTACATCTCAAGACCACAACAACAACACCAGCTGCCTTCTGAAACATTCATGTACCTGTTACAGACAGTACATTCAATTTATAGTAAGTTTACTAACTGTATAAGGCAGTTTTCAGCGTGAGTACTCGAGTACTCGGGGACGGGACATAAGTGGAGGAGTGTGTGTCATGGTGATAATCTAAAGATTTGATTCAAAACACTAATTAATGTTGATGAGAAAAACGAACATTGCTGGATTATTTTTATTACATCATCAATGTTTTTGCCTGAATATAAGATGAGTCCTTGAACTTAATTTGACTCTCCGTTCATCTGCTTCCATAAAGTGAAACCAGACATTGCAGTTTAAACAATTCATCTGTACAGTGTCTTTTTAATCTTTAATTAAAGTTTTGTTCTTTTTCCTGTGGTGTTTCTCACTTGAATGATTTGTTCAGAACATAAGGCCCTGTTTACACCTGTTTGGTCAGTCGGATCACTACTGGACAAGGTTAAATACAGGTGTAAACGGGGTGTAAAACGTTTTGAGCTTGTCTACTTTCGAACCACTTCCAGAGGTAGACCAAAACGCATTCGACCGCATTGCTTTTGTGGTGTAGACGCTCAACAGACGCAAAAGAGCGCCCGCAGATCAAGGGAAGCGTGCGAGCCAGACGGCTGATCAGATCTGAAGATATTAAAGTTTGCTTTAAAGAATAAGATGTACCAAGCACAATGTTATCTTACCATTCAGGATTTCTAAGACACACCCGCACAGTGTTCGGCACGGTCGCGCCTCTGCCTCCAGGGCAGTTGTAGTCTAGTGGTTAGAGAGTTGGACTGCTGGTTCGATTCCCAGTACCAGCAGGACACAACTGATGTGCTCTTGAGCAAGACGCCTCACCCCTAATCGCTCCCAGTGTGCCACTGGTAAAGACTTGTAAGTTGCTTTGGATAAAAGCGTCTGCTAAATGAATAAATGTAAATGTCTTATCTGTCATCTCTGTTGATGTTCCGATGTTGATAGCGTGTGCTTATTTCATCCATTAGATCGAAAGATTTGAAAAAGCACACACATTTATCCGCCCATAACCCCTCCCATCGAAGAAATCAGGACTGAAGTGGTGAAAGTGGACAAAAGAGAAGGATTAAAACACCAGGTGTTAATGGGAACGTGTCTCTCTTGTCCACTTGTGATCCGATGGACAGGTTCTTTCTGATCCCATACAACAGCTCTACTTCAGAATAAAACACTCATACATTCAGTCAACTCAAGCCACACCCTCTATTTTCATCATTCAATATTGCGTTTTACTCAGAAATACAGAAGTAAACCAAACGTGACGATATACTGGATGTGGAGTTGTACGGTTAGGGTTTAATGAGTGTTTTCACTGTTGTTTGTGAATTGTGCCATGACAGATGTGTTTGTTTGTCTCTGTCCCATCAGGCATATTCAAGATCCAGCCAGTCAGAGGCTGACATGGAATAAGCCGCCCAAAAGTGTCCTTGTTATAAAGAAAATCAGAGATGCCAGTCTGCTTGAGCCCTTCAAAGAGCTCTGCATCTTCCTGACGCAGGTCAGAAGAGTGTACCAACAGCACACTGCTCATGTGACCGTCTGTTTGCTCTCTGTTGATGACGTGTTTCTGCTTCGTTAGCAAAAAAATATGATTGTTTACGTGGAGAGGAAAGTCCTGGAAGATCCAGCCATTGCCAATGATGAGAGCTTCACCTCTGTCAAGAAAAACTTTTGCACTTTTAGAGAAGGTGAGACGTTATTTATTGGTCAGTTATTCTCAAAGACTAATAACACACCACTCGTGCATGTTGAGCGCTAATACTTGGGTTGATTTATTCTTATGCCAACATGGACAGAATACCAGACATAGTCATGAGACGGTTTTGGCTGAGCAACAGTTGAAACTCATATGACATACAGGCATACACCTGTAAACCCACGCTGTAAAGTACAGTACAGAAAAATGAGGCTTCAATAAAACAAGATGACATTAGTATATGTAAAACAAACATCATCTTGTTCTGGGCTTTTTGAGATGTTCAGGAGATTTGAGAGATAGAGCCGGTTATGTCTCCAGTACTGATTTAATGATCTGGCTGATCATCTCTTCTGAAAATAAACGTCCCAGCTCACAAACTGCTTGTACATTGCAATAGCTGAAGCAGAAATCAGATGAGATGACACATGAAATGAAAGAGAGGATAAAAGAAGAAATGACAAGTAAAAAACTCAAGTCTTTATGTCATCTCATTTGTTTATTCTGATCGTGCAGGATTAAATTTGACCATAAGGTAATGATGGGGTTACCATGTCCATGATTAATGTTCTGTGGGCCACATGTCTCACTTCTGTGAGTTATGTTGTGAATGAAAGAGATGAACTTAATCTGTTTCTTTCTTAATTTATTAACTACGTGTTGTTGAAATGATCTTATCACATGATCTGTCTGAATACTTCATTCTGTTTGGCTGAAAAACACTTTTACTTTTAAATGCGATGTGTGAAATATGTTGATGTGTGTGTTTACAGATTATGATGATATATCCAATCATGTGGACTTCATCATATGTTTGGGAGGAGATGGGACCTTGCTGTACGCTTCATCTCTCTTCCAGGTGTGCAAATCACTCTCTGTGCAGATGTACATTATATTTGACAAAATAAAGAGAATATACTTGTTATTGTCAAAGAACTTTCGATCTATGAAGGAATATAACTGACATGTTAATCAACTCATCCGTGTGAACTATGAAGTTAACTGGTGTCATCTGTCGCATCACAACAATGACGACCGATCAGCACACATTCATTCATTTCATGCTAATATGTCATTTAAATGATTGTTATTATGATTATTGTGTGTGTAGGAGAGTGTTCCTCCTGTCATGGCCTTTCATCTGGGCTCTCTGGGGTTTCTCACACCCTTTGACTTTAACACATATCAGTCTCAGGTCACACAAGTCATTGAAGGTGAGACACACTGTGTGTGTGTGTGTGTGTGTGACTGTCCCATCTGCTCTTTATTCATAATCACAACACAAATAACATTATCATTTTGAAATATGAAATGTTATGATGATCATTTGATGACATCCTGATGTCACTTTCTGTATGTTTTTGTTTTTTATTGCCTTGATCTATTTAAGCAGCAGGGAATGGGATGGGAATGACTCTTCATATCACAGTTACATCATCTGAACAAATAATATATTTATATGTGTGTAGGAAATGCTGCGGTCATTCTGCGCACTCGTCTGAAAGTGAAGGTGGTGAAGGAGTGCAGAGAGAATAAGAGAGCGGTGGAGGAGAAGAGTTTGATCGTGACTAAAGACGAAGCTGAAGCCAGCCATAAAACTATGCACTATCAGGTGTGACAGTAACACACTCATCCACAGCTACAGTTGTCAGCGAAAAGAAGCGTTTTTGTGACGTGATGTTCTTTCTGTGTCAGGTTTTGAATGACGTGGTGGTGGACAGAGGTCCGTCTTCATACCTGTCTAATGTGGACCTGTTTCTGGACGGTCATCTCATCACAACTGTTCAAGGAGATGGTTAGTGTGCAGTTCAGCGTGACCTTATGACCTGTTGTTACTGGCTTTCTTCCTGTATGGTATGTGTGGAAAGATCAGGCTCGTGCTGTTTCTTCCTGTTTGATACATTCCTGGAAAGCCTTCGATTACGATCAGTGATCATACGCTCATGGTCAAAAGTCAGTTTCCTGTCGGGATGTTTAATATACTGTATGTTTGTGTGTTAGAATAATGGACCCTGCAGACACACACTATAATAACCCAACATTACCTGTCATCCAGTGAAAATACTGAGAGATATTAAGACTTAAATGAAGATGTTTGCCTCCTGTTTTCTAAACCTCATATAAAACAGTTTGCATGTCTTGAGATAATTGTACCGTTTGTGTGTTTTTGTACGCAGTGATAAATGACGTGTGTTTGTGTTCGTGTCAGGTGTGATCGTGTCCACGCCCACAGGAAGTACAGCATACGCTGTTGCAGCAGGTGCATCTATGATCCATCCCAATGTTCCAGCCACCCTGATCACACCCATCTGCCCTCACTCGCTCTCCTTCAGACCCATCATAGTGCCCGCCGGTGTCGAGCTGAAGGTAAACGCATCACACGGCTCATCCGCTGTGGCCGTGACCACACGCAGACACTCACTCTGTCTCTCATGTTAGATCATGCTGTGTCGCGATGCCAGAAATACAGCTTGGGTGTCTCTCGACGGCAGAAAACGTCAGGAGATCTCTCATGGAGACAGGTGTGTAACTGACACTGTGTGTCGTGATGACATCACCACTTTGCATGAGAGCTTTGTAACTTTGTAAGCAAAAAAAGCAAGTGGTTGTTATGACATCTTCATCAAATGTTCTTCCTCTTTGGAATGATGAACATCGTGTTGATTTGATACCTGAAGCATGTAAGGTCATTGATAAATCTCTCTTCCTCCCAGTATTACCATCACTACGTCCTGCTTCCCTGTTCCCTCCATGTGTTTCCGTGATCCCATGAATGACTGGTTTGAGAGTTTGGCTCAGTGTTTGCACTGGAACGTCCGTAAGAAACAGAGTCATCTGAGTTCTGAAGAGGAAGACTGATAACATTCAACAAAACTCTACTTCCTGTTTTAAACAGTACTCTCTTTTCTCTGCCATTCTTGCTCCGTGTTGGGTCACACGCGCCGAGTATTAATCTCTCATTTAACAGAAACCATTCAGAAGAAGTGATGATTTGTCGAGTTACTACAGTGTGCGTTTACAGCAAAAGAAAATCTCTCTCTCTCTCTCTCTCTCTCTCTCTCTCTCTGGTTTTTTCTTGTAAATCTCAAGGGCTATTGTCATTACATTTTATATTTGTTATTCAGTTATTTTCCTGTATTATATAAAAATAATTGCTGTACAACGAACACTTGTCATTATGTATGAATACTCGGGGGATTTCGGGGAGATTTTGCAGTATGGTAAGAACTGGTGAATGTGTATTAGTAATGAGTAAATGATAATGAGCAGATATAACAAGCTTAGTTTTATGCAAAATGCCATTTGTATTTATTTCTTTGAGGTTTCATCTGGAGCTGATATCACTTTCATTCATTACTGTGTACAGTAGGGTGTGTTGTCAGGTTTTGACTGACAACATCATTTATAGACTTACAGCAATAAGTGAATTTTGTGCCTTATATGTCACATCGAGCGCTGCATCAACATGTCATCATTCAGGGAAAATATTCTCTTAGGCTGTATTTATTTATAATGTACAAATGACATATCTACAGTTGTTTTTCACCATTGTATCGTTTGTATTGATGTCTTACAAGTTTCACAGTACATTACTGTACAATCTGTCCATTCCAGGTATGAAAGAATTTAATTTTGTAAACAAATGTCAATAAGGTTTCAGTGTATTTTTGTTTATTTGTGCTATCATCAATGATAATAATAACAATTACATACAAAGTTTCCTAACATCACTGTTCAGGTGCAGTTTTTCTTTGAAGAATGAGCTCTTGTGTGTAGTTTAAACTGCTGGTCACCCGCAGAGACGACGAGAACAGAGATAGGAGAACAGAACTTCACAGGTAAATCAGTCAATTATAATTACAAATGCATGAAAGAGCACGCTTGATGTGAGCGCTTTCAAAGCAACATGTATTATAGGTATGTATGTATAGAGAAGCATCAAAAAGCACTCATTTATTTCATCTGTTCAGCAGAATAAATGCAGAGAACAGGCGAGAGATGTATGAAAGACTGTAGGATTCTCAAGTGAAGACGTGTGAAAGACACGTTTCTGTTTAATGTGTTATGCAGTAAAAGATCTACATTGGAGGGATTATTGATAGCTTCTTACTGTATTATAAACACAAAGAAAGACCGTTATAAATATCTTAATGTTAAACAAATCATAAAGTGCATTAAGATCATAAATGTCTAAAAAACATACCTGATATATTATTGTTGTTTTTACCTGTCATGAGTGCTTGATGCAGAGAATGAGCGTCTGAAGCTCTGCGTCTTTTACGTCTGTATGGAGATTTTAGCTGCTTGTGGATTTTGGTCAAAATCAAACCTGAAGAGAGAAGATCTATAGAGTCCATGATCGCTCTTTCAGATCTCATGACACACAGGTGGTCCTGTCATTTACATTTCTGCATTTGACAGACACTTTAGTCCAAAGTGACTTTAGATGAAAATGACTTTGTTTTGTGTGTTCTCTGTGAATCAAATCTATGAGCTTTGCTGTGCTAGTAGAAGCTCTCGAGATACAACTGATCTGTACGCAACCTTATTTTTGCAGCATTTTACAGTTTTTCTCAATCAGTTTGACACATTTCTCCAAATGAACATAGTAACAATAATTAACACAGCAAACTAAATACAGTTCAGTATTTACTGCATAATGAAGCGCTGCAGTTTATTCTATTAATGCATTTATCAAGAGTAACATCACATCAAAACTAAATGTGAGTTCACTGTTGGTTTAATAAGAATTTCAGCTGTACGTACACAAATACATGAATGAAATCATTCTTTTTGTGTGTTTTTTTGTATAACAAAGTTTAGTTTATATAAGTTTAGTTGTATAAGGTATGAGTTTTCACATGAAAATAAAGAAATGTACTGCAATCATTGTGTCTCTATCCATGACTTTATTGATCTAAATCACAACCATCTCACCTGTTTCCTCTTCCACTGATCTTCATCCTCTACCCACTCCACCAGCTCTTCTCTTTACCCTTCTCAATCTGTCTCTTGATCCTTTTTCTTTTCTCCTTTTATAATTGTTGTAATTGAGAAAAAATGGTCAACAATTCAGAAATCTGCATATATTGTGTTGTTTGTATTACTAACTCAGCATTTATCAATTTGGGGCTAATTGAGAACATACCAAGTGCAACTGAAATTAACAAATGAAGGCGTTTAGTTTGTTGTGTTTGGAAAAGTGTTACATATATTTTTGTGATTTGCGTAAAAGTTGCAATTGTCTTTTCTTGATATATTAAAGTTTTGGTTGGCTGTTTGAACTATTGTGAAAACTTTTGAGAATTTTGTGCAGAGTGTTTTGAAAAAATTAGAAATGTGATTTGTAATTTGTATAAAATGACTGAAAACTTGGAATCTGTTTAGAACAATTACAAAGTGTTTAGATCGCTGTGTTAACTGTTTTGAGAGCTGAGTTTATCAGCATAACACAAGTACTCGATAAAAGAACAGCATTTCTAAGTCAAAGCAAAAGAAAGTGAGTGTTTGACATGTGAGATGATTAATTATTATACCAGTTTGGAATATTAAGTGAGTTTTGTGCTGAATCTCAAAATTAAACATCGTCTGAATGGAACGACATGCTGATCAGAGCAGATTTTTCGGACCGATGGAGAAGCTCTCCTTTAATGATAAAGGAAGCGTTTGCTGTAGACGTCCACTCAAGAAGAAGAATCTGAAGTAATAATAATGATTAAAGGATAAACATCATGTCAAAACATAACAGTTCCAGTCATTTTTAAATCCTCTTTTTATTATTTTCCTGATTAAATTGTATTATTTCTTTCATCACATAACATGACATGTTACATCAAGCTTACTACAGGTTTACACTGAAACAAACAGGAAGTTTACAATGACTATATGAAATCATTCACAACAGTGAATGTAACATTAATTTCCATGTGTTTCAAGTTTTCACCTATTTTCTTTTCTTTTTTGTTTTGTTTTTTCCAAAATACATATCTTCATGTAAATGTTCCATCCACAAATCATATGGAAGCCACTTTCATTCTTTTATCTTTTTTTTAGAAGAAGCTGTTTTTTCAGCATTAACAAACACAAGTGAGTTATGTAGACTAAAAACTGTTTACATTTCCAAACAGTCCACAAGCCAACCACATACACAGTGTGATTTATTACATTATTGATGTTCCCTCGCAGGTGCGTTTATGTCATGAACCTATAACCTACACAAAACAATAGTCATATTAGTTTTTTTTTTTTGGTGAAAATGTTGGATTGGGTAGGTGCTGCTTAAGGCCCATCATGCACTTACGAGATCATTTCAAAAGCAAACTAAACGTCTTCTTTATGACATAGTGACAACAATCTGTTTTGCGTCTGGTATTTCTTGTGCCGTCTGACTGTGTGAATGAATGAAACGCACGGGTGATGACAGATGTTCTGGTTTCCCTGACACGCATCACAGTCAAAAGCCCCAATGGATCAAAACCTATAGGGTGTTAATGGCTTTCTCGTTATTGTAAATCAGCCCTTGATCTCTGCATATATCTCCCTCCGGTGTGCATGAACGCTATGCTTTCCTGAGGTGAAAAGATCAAACACAAAAAGCATTGAGATGAGGGACACAATCAGTGTCATTCCCCTCATGACAGCTAATACTGTAAATATTGCCACTCATCATCATCATCATCATCATCATCATCTGTCAGTCTGTTGGCAGTGTGGCGTGTACAGTAGGTGCTGTACAGTGCTACATTATCTAACTGCTCTCTTATATACTTTTCCATATACATTCTTATCAATTTACATCATTTATACTATATGATTCTATTTATTTGTTTAATAAAATATTTTTCTTTTCATTTCTGTATAGTCATAATGTAATATAAATATAATTTGACAGATATGTGATTAGCTGTAGACCGTGTTGTGCCGGGTTCCTCTGAACACAGATAGGGCAAACACAGAAAGGCTCCGTATTTCATTGTATTTCTCAAATGTAAACGTCCTCATCTGGCTTTATAGTTTTTTTGTAGTTTGTGATATGATCTATTCGTGATTATTGCACAAACAAGCGGCATGAAAGATGCTAACACCCATCAGACCGCGTGTCCTCCAGCTATCAACAAGCATCTGTGGGGCGTGAGGAATGATGATGCTCTTTATATCTGTCACTACGGCTAATTTACATTTGTTAAACGGCTCCATTACAAAACGGTGTTAAGAAAATACCACAGAATGAAAAACATGCCATAAACATGAGAAAGAAAACATCCGTTTGTATTAATTATTTACATTAGCTTCTCATTTACAAACACGTCAGTCACCTAATAATCTTTTTAAACTACTATATAGTTTTTCTCAGACTTATTTTTGTCGTAATACTCAGACAACTATTTTTCTCCAGTGAGAAAATAATTGCATAGAAGGTGTGAAAAAGTCGATTCCAACCGGATGTTTTGTGTCTGATTGTTGATCAGATTTCTTTGGAATGATAACAAATCTAGATGCATACATACACGCGCACATCCAAAATCATCCGCACATATCATTAGAACAGATACTGGAGCAATATCAAGATTTTTTTTTTTTTGTCCAGGACATGCACTCACATTCCACTAAGCAGTTTTCTTATCTCTTCTTCATTTTTACTTATTAAAAAATCTCTTAAAACAAATCATGGCTTTGACACCTAATGTTATTACAAGAGACTGGGCATCACGTTCTCCTGAACCTTACAGAGATATTATAGATTTACAAACAGATACACTTGTCTGACCACTACTGTAAAAACATCCAACAATTGTGCTCTTTACTTACTGACCGCCATCCACTATTGCTATTGATTTGAATCGAATAAAAAACAAAACAAGTAACAGATGGCTTCGAGCAAATAAAGAAAAACAACTAGAATAAAACAACAACTGGGAATTCAAAAATAAAAATAAACTTTTCGGCTCATATTTTGGCCTTCTATGTACAAACGATGTGGAAAAAAATAGAGATTATGAATATAAAAATATGCAGCAAGGCGACAATTGGACAAGAAAACGAAAAATAATGCACAATATATCAGTAAAATCTACCAATAAAGTCTCGCCATTATTAGCCCATCTGAAGCCTGAGGACGATTCATTAATATTTTGAAACAAACAATAAAGAAGTAAAACCTGACTGATGTCTTATGTCATGATCTCATTCCAAGTCCTTGAATTCCTTTTGTCCTTCTGGTCATATTCTCTCTGTAAATCCTCACAGTCACTCTCATTGATATATGAAACAGTGTAAGGTCTTGGATTACATGCATTCCGAGTCCACTTTACACGTTTATAGCACATAGCAAGAGGAAAGAACAAAATCACAAAACCAAATAGGATCTTTTTTTTCTATTCTGGAATGTTGAGTTAAAGGATTTAGCATAGAGACGTGTGTGTGTCTTTCCTTTTTTTTATCTTTTTCAAAACAAAAATGGAGGTTCTAGGAAAGAATTCTAGGAAAAACCTATGAAGTTATTTGAGTTTCTTTCGTTCCTGAGAGGGGGTGAAGTATAAGAAACATGGAATCACAGTTCTCTGCATCACGCAGCACCTCAGGTCAATACAACTCATCCATCAGCTGGAGGAAGAGCTTTAGAGACGGCAGTATCTTTGATGAAACAGATACAGAGCTTCCACACAATCTGAGAAAGACAATACACACACATTAGAATTCAATCAGGTGCATCTGACAAATATCATTGTTTCATTTACTTTCATACTACTTTCATTTACATTTGTACATTTCTCATTTCTTCATGGCCAATAAGTGTAGATTCAGTGTAGATGATAATTATAATCCTTATAATCATATATAATCATTCACAATACTGTAAAAATAATCATCTAGATCAGGGGTCCCCAAACTACGGCCCGCCCACATTTCGACTGGCCCTCTGAACAATGCCAGAGACATACTTTGAAAATTTAATTTTAAAATTTGAATCATATCTGTATTTGATTATAAAGGGTGGCTTTCAAACCAAAATTTCCCTTAGTTGTTAACTATTACAATTTCCCTTAGTTATTAACTAAATATTAACATAGCCTAGCTTAATTATTTGTTAGATTCTCCCACCAATAGAATCGCACATTCAATAAACGTTTCATCGTGATCGAGCAAGTAGAATAAATACATTTAAAATCATAATAGAAACTCCACAATAATAGTCACTCTGGCCCATGTAATTTTCTGTGACTGACCCGGCCCCCCATTAAAGAAAGGAACAATAATGTGGCCCTCACAGAAAAAAGTTTGGGGACCCCTGATCTAAAGTGTTAAAAGCAAAAGCCAGTCTGCACACTGGACATTATTCTCTCATGAAAGTGTCCGGACATGCTGTATATAACCACTGGTAAAGTATATCTGAATATCTGAATATTCTGCATTTTTCTAACATTAGACATTAACTACAGTTATTATCAGCATATAATTATATAAATTTCTTGGTATTTGGTATACCTGTTTGTCCCTAACACCCTCTCCTACTCTTTTTGCTTGAATGAAAACCGAAAGAGCATTTGTGGTGCTTAATGGAAAAGAAATTGTGTTCAAAACATATTTCATCCAAACATGGAATATCTTTTGGCATTCGCTCACCCTCTCGTCCCTCCAAACATGTATGACTTTCTTTCTTCTGCAGAACAGAAAATGTTTTGGTTTCATCGCAGCTTATTAGAAGTCACTTCATTAAGAACAAAACAGCAAATGTAAACAGCATATAAAACAGCAGTTAAGACTCCGTGAGCTAGTGGTTATAATGAAGATGTAAAGCTGCTCACAGTCTGATGTGCAGAAGAAACTGTGTGGATTATGCCGAGCTGAACAGCTGGAGTCCTGTGATTCCACTTCTGATTGGCTGAACAGAAAACAATATCAGTTATACTCTACATTCTGCAGTTTTCATGTGTAAAATATATCAGTTAAAATTCTCTTTTCCAGCGGGAGACAGTACAACAGCTAATTTATAATTCAATGCATATGAACAAGAGCTGAATTCATTTCTTCACTTACCAGAAGAACCAGATTGCTTCCCTCCCTCTCATTTTCTTGAACGATCTTCTTAAGTTAAAACATAAATGAGAAACTTCATAGGTTTTTCCAGTGCAAAGCCTTTCAATGTCCTCTTGATTTTCAGCTTGAGTTTGGTCTTCCTCACCACAAGGAGCTGAACTTCTTGCCAAATCCACTGATGGCTGTTCCGTCATGGTAACAATCACAATGAGAAGAAAAATTAGCAATGATCAAAAACATATTGGCATTAATATTTTTTTATCTTCTTTTGATATTTTAGACTTGGTCATTTTACTGTAACTGTTTTCAATTAATGTCAGTGTAAGTCAAATCAGATCACTTAACAGTAATAGAGTGAAAAACACATACCGTAGCCATACACAGATAGACAGAATTATAATGTGTATGAAATATAAAGATGAACAGTGCTACAGACATTAAACACAGCAATGTGCAAATCTGGTGCAGCTCATGGACTGGGCTTTTTGGTGTTGTTGTAAACAGCACACAAGAAGTTATTCCAAGGCCACATGTTCATTGATGGGCCACTCTCTAAATGCCATAGTAGAGAATGGTTTGCCACAGTGGGTTTGGATTTTCATAAACTAACCCAAACAAATGCCCACACTGTAAAAATTAAAAGATCCTCGAGGAACCATTTAAAGTCCTTTAATTGCCACACCAGCG
This sequence comes from Beaufortia kweichowensis, assembly GCA_019155185.1. NCBI lineage: Eukaryota > Metazoa > Chordata > Actinopteri > Cypriniformes > Gastromyzontidae > Beaufortia > Beaufortia kweichowensis. The sequence goes on from CM032806.1 coordinate 16,439,529, forward strand.
GAACTATCAGGACGGTTCTCTGAGGAACTTCAGAACTGAATTGACTAAAGTGCCTCAAAACTCTTCTTCTTACAATAGGATTACCATCTAAAGAGGCAACTGTCATCTGAACCAAGTTTAAGATCAGGAGAGCAAATCCAGATTGCTATGAGCATCCCACAGTGCTGTTGAATGAACACAACAGCACAGGCCACCATGACTGGTGGGAGATGATGCTGCCATCAGACAGACAGAATGGACCTATGCTTGGATCTTGTTCTCTGCAAAGTCTAAAACATAGTGAGAACAAGCGTGACTTTTTACTGAGAACGGCGACACAATTGTCACCTCGGATGTAGATGGACAGGACGACATGCATAAGCACATGCCCTGGGGAATCATGAACTTCTGCTAGGGAATCGTCAGACAAACAATGATCCACCTTTTGTCCACTATTCGCACATCAGATACAGGAAAGAAGACCTTGAGGAGCTCACAGGCAAGCATCTGGTGCTCAAGCTTTGACCTCTGGGGCCCAATCAGGCCCGGCCCAAATAACAAGTGTGGACATCTCATTATGAGACAGTTGGGGGACGGCAGCTTTTAACTTTGGTTTTTTGAAGGAGTGCAGGAATTTGTTACCCGTTGTTTTTGGTGGACATGTAGAAGGCTTACGACCTCATCACATATGGGTATCTTCTGGGGAGCACAATGGGAGTATGAGATGAAGTGATCTGTGTCCAGTAGGGATAGGAAGATTCACCGATTCGCATCGGTGCATCTCCATAAAAGTTAACAATGCGATGCATTGATTTAAAAAGTGTGCACATGGTTTCTAACATATTTGCATCTGTAAAAACCGAGGCGTGTCCTGAGAGTCAAAGAAAAAGATTAACATGGCAGAGGTAGTGCCGGGGTGCAGTACTTTTAGATAAAGATCCAGCGTCAAATTCCCAGTCGTGTTCTCTGGTTTATTACTTTAGATTTGAGTGAACTAACATTCAGTTAATTATACTGTAAGTGAGTGTTATGAGACGAATCCTCTCTCATATGCGAGCTTCTCCATTCTTTATTCTATTCATTAGCTATTCTAGTCGTTTTTGAATGTACTTAAAAAAAAGCAGAGGAAACACGTGTTATGTTTCACGCTTCACGCTTATTTAGTTTCAAGCTACCACACCTTCATCAGTCATTCAACTTCTTTCCTTTTTTTACAGATACGACATAAACATGCATGAATGAATGGTGTAAACATTCAATTTTCCCACATATCTGATGAGACACTCTGAAATATGCATCCTTATTATTGGCTTTTACTTACATTTCAGACTGTCAAGAAAGTAATTGATCATTGTATTCAGGAGGTCATTTTGCACCCGTAGAAAAAGGATCTCCATTCTCTGCTTACCTTCTCCTAGTTTGCCAGCCTGTTCTGCAGCTCCTCCAGGCAAAATTTTGGACAGCACGCTCTCTCCATCCACACCCGGCTGACCTGCAGCCGCACTGCCTATTCCACCGGGCCGCTGGGCTGCTTTAGAGCCTGAAGGATTGTGGTGAAGAGATTTAACCAGTCAACATACTGTACGTTCTCTCTCAATCAGGCATGTTTCTTCATTGAAAATGATTGCTTGTGAGGAATTCTCACAAGAATTCTGATTCTAAGGCTTCTGATTTGCCATAAGTTTTGTTTTAGGCACTTATTACTACCAAGCTAAACATTTTCAAAAGTATGTCTGTAAAGTATTAGTACTTGATTTTCCACTGATTTCTTTGAATTTCAGATGTGGACACATCTATATGACATAGCAACAGATAAAAACTAGTACAAGTAAAACACAAATATAATCTACTAACATGCTGCTTAAAATCTACTCTTTTAGTAAATGATGGTAGAATAATAATTGTAAATTAGTTACCGATCCCTGTGAGAGGCGGTTGAGTTGTTTTGGCAGGTTGAATGGGAGCCGCTTTTGCTCCAATAGCAGTGACTGGCTCTGGCTTAGTCTGTTAACAGTAAAAGAGACAAGTAGTCATTGTACACCTAACATCATTGGCATAACTTTGTTTTAAGAAGTGGTGGGGACTTTTTAGCAAAAAAAGAATAAATAAATAAGTAAGTGATAATCGACGGTTAGCTGTGCATTAAAGGATTTTAATGCACGACATGGAGGAGAGGGTGGTTGACTACGTGAAGTGCATTAAAATGATTTAATGCAGAGTTAGCTGTGGATTATCCCGCTTATACCATGGTCATTTGTCAAGTTAAAACAAGTTCAAGCTGTCATTGATGTTTACAGTGCAACTTTGGATGAGCAGGTAAAAATGACGGTTATTTTCATCTGTTCCGTCTCGTTAGTTCTGGGCAGGCTTGCAGATCCCGCACTCGCGCTTTAAATATGTCACAGGGGTAAAATAAGGCAATAGGATTGTGTTTATTTGAATGAATTATAGCAATTATTTGATGTAATTATAAACAGATGCGTGTGCTCGTCTCTCTCTGCGAGATTCCCACGGGTCAAAAACCGTGATGTTATCCACGTTGAAGAAAAATATATAATGTTGTGCTTCTTTAACGAGTGTAATGACAATGACGTTGACAATAGTTGGGTGCTGTTTCTGGTAGTGTGATCTCTGATCTGTGCGTGTGTGTGATATAATGATTACAATTACTACAATAGCGCATTTATTTAGAACAGTGATCAAACTGACTGGAACTACCTGTACATTCAACGGTTTTAATGCATACCTTCCAGCCAATCAGAATCCAGTATTCAGACAGACCATGATATAAATAAAAATAATCAATACGTCCATATACCGTTTACTGTGGCAGATTTGCAATACTAGAAAGATATCTGGAGAAAGAATCTCTGGCGTCAGGTCACTAATGCACATTTGCTTAATTAATACCAATACAAAACCATGTGTCACAGCGAGAGAAACACACAGATTTCTCTGCTCTTGAGCTGCTGATGGAGAGATTCTCTCCCTGAACAATGAAAGTTTTTATTTTAAAATATTCTGCTTAAATGTCTACAGCAAATGATGTAGAGCAATAAAACAAAACAAAAACACACATAATAATAACGGTCTATAGAAGGAATAGAGCATAACCAAGATCACGCAAAAATAATGATGGTCTGTATTGAGCAGAACAAGAACACGTAGCATTCATGAATTGTGTGATCTGCACGCCTTGTTTCATGTTATGATGAGCTTGGTTCTGACCGGCACAAAAGAAGTTTGTTAAATTTATGAATTAGATTATGAATGATGACTTGAATGATTTGTAGATGTTTTCCATCTTCCTATTTCTCAAATACTTTCAAAAAGCTTTTAACACCATCATGCCACAGCAGTTAATACAGAGACTGGAACAACTCGGCATCAACACCTCCCTGTGCAATTGGCTGCTGGATTTTCACACTGGGAGACCACAGGCAGTTCGGGTCGGCAGCAACACATCCAGCACTATCACACTAAACACAGGGGCCCAAGGACTCTTCACACTGCTAACCCACAACTGCACACCGAGGTACAGCACAAACCTCTTCATTAAGTTTGTGGACGATGCAACTGTGGTGGGTCTCATCAGCAACAATGATGAGACGAACAACAACCTCTCTCTAAACGTAGAGAAGACAAAGGAAATTGTTGTGGACTTTCAGAGAGCACACACCCAGCACCCTCCTCTAATCATCAACAGTTCTGCTGTGGAGAGGGTGAGCAGCACAGTTTCTGGATGTGCACATAACCAAGGACTTTTCCTGGACCACCAACATTTTAAAATAAATATGGAGCCATGGACAATATGGACAATATATTATTTTAGACAACATGTCACATTTTTGTAGAATAAACAGTATAAAAAAATCAGTATACCAAAACCATGCAAGCACTGTAATAAACATTACATACAAATCACAGTATGCCTCACTACTGACTAGCCATACAAACTTAGTCCAAACTAAATATTGAACTATTTAAAAGAAACAAATGAGATAAAATTAGGTACAAAAATGACAAAAATGTATAAATATTTTCATTAAATGTTCAGTCAATGTCCAGTCTAGTGTTTCAGCAAATAAAGTCAGTTTAAAAAGAAATCTATTATTATTAATAACAAAAGACTAATAGGCGGGAAGTATAACAATGTTGTTCTGACATACTTTTGAAAAAGTGGAAGAGTAAAAAATGAACCAGTAAACAACATTTGATGCATTCAAGAAGTATGCCTTACAAAAATAAAGTGCATCATTAACATTTACTTACAGAGGGAGTCGCCTGTGCTGCTGAGGTGGATTGCCGAGCCGTTGGCCCAGCCTGCACCACAGGTTTGGATTGCAGTTGCTGGGCTGGTACTAACTGTGGTTGTGCTGAACCTGTGGTAGATGTCTGCAGCCCTGGTCTGGCAGCTGATGTCTGTGCCAGCTGTTGAAGCTGTGTCCGCTGACCCTGCTGTCCATCTATGGATGGCTGGGAGCCAGGCTGCCGGCTTGAACTTGAAGGTCCACCTGGAGCCTTCTGTGTAGGCCCAAGAGATCCCGGCTGCCTGGTAGATGAGAGGTGCTCCTGTTGCTTTCTACTGGAGGACCCTTGATGGTGGGAGGACTGTTTTCCAGAGCGGGAACTATGGTGTTGGCCTGAGGGATCACGCGAGTAATCTGAAGAGTGGTAGCCCTGAGAGCGAGACTCTCCCCTCCTCCCTGATGATGACAAGGAGCGGGAGTCATTCCGCATAGATGGATCCTTTGAGGAGCGTGATGATCGTGAGGACCGAGGCTCATCTGTGTGCCGTGAGGAGTGCCTACCAGAACTTCCGCTTCCGTGGTGGCGGTGCTCTCGAGAGGACATGTGGCGGGTGTGGCCATAATCACTTTGTGGCCAGAGATCTTCTGGCGGATCGTCGTAGTCATGGTATGTGTGCTTGACGTGGCCACGTCTGCCAGAATGACCGTTGCTGCCATAATGACGGGAACCACGAACGTCACGCGGCTTCTCAAACCAGTCCGTCTCTTCTTGGCCAAGATGGTATGCTTTGGAAACCAAAAGCAGATCACAATCAATTTCCATGTCCGAGGGCAAAAGAAGGTTGCACACTGAGGCCATGCAAAAGAAAAAGAACAAAAATAGCAAAACTTAAAGAAAAACATGCACAACATTTTAACACACTATATACCACAGAAACAAGAGATACAGCTTATAAAAGAGTTTGAATATCAGAACCATTCAATGAAGTGCACTGGAAAAGAATAGGGAAAAATAAAGAGACCACACAACAACTCATGCAGTTTTTGCAACTCAGCACAGCATTGACAGTCAGTTTTGTCGAGAGCTGGAAGTTGCTTGTGGACAACACATGGGCATGCACTTGATTTTCACTTCTTTACTTCTGCTATTCACTCTCTTTTTCTGGGTGGGTGGGGGATGTATAAGGTGGGCACTGACGCTGGCAATCAGCTCCCAATTACCTTCGCTGTCAGAAACAGCACTATGCATATCGTCAATTATATACATATCATCTGGTTCGTAGACGTGGGTCCGGGGCAGGTCTCGAATATGGTCCTGCACATCAGGAAGAGAGTGACTTGAACCATATGAATTTGATGGATAGTTGAAAGCCCTCCCAATACCCATGAGCTTTGTCATGAGGTGGGAGCTCTCCTTCTCTGAATATTGCGAGTGCAAAGAGGGGCGCACATTGTGGCCATAGTTGCTGTGGTATGACCGCTCTCTACAGCCCCCTTCGTATGATCTGCTGCTGAAGCCCCTATCACATGACGAGATTTTGTCCATGCCATAACCAGCCGAGCGGGACCTGCCGTAACCATAGAGACGTTCATCACTGTAGTTGCCCCACTGTGGTTCGTAGTAGCTGCTTCGTAGCCCATAGATCTCATCCTGAAGTTTATGGTAATGCGAACCTGAGCCATAACCGCTGGCTGTAGAGGTGCTCATGGTGTAGGAGGCCAGATCAGCCTCTACATCATGAGCCTCCTCAATTGGGGAAAACTTGGATATCTTCTGCTCGACGCTTTGTTTACGATGTTTGCTTCTCCTGCAGGACATGACGGCTGGAGGACACAGGCTCTTGTGCCTGTGAGATCCCCGTATAGGTGCCAAGTGTCTGTAGTCGTCATAGTAATATGACGATCCCCCACCCATGCTACTGCTGGCCACTATCCGGCTATGAGTATTTGTCCCTTGTGCTTGGTAGCTGCCGGTGCTCTTACCCCTGCCATGGTGCTGGTCGTACAGATCTGCATCACGTTCATCCTCTGGTCTGCCTCGAGTGTGAAGTCCATCGCTCCCATAGCGCCCATGTCCCTCGCTGCGATGTGAGTCTGTAACAGTGCCCATGCCCTCTTTAGTCAGCTCGCATATGTCATCGATCATTACATAGTTCCTTGAGACATTCTGCTCTAGGTTAGAAGATCCATACAAGCCTTCACTGGAATACACAGAAGGGCTGTCCACTGAATGCATATGGTCAGATATTGCTGCCTGCCCATATGTGTTGGTGTTGTACTGCCCATAAGAACTAGCTGTAGTTACTGTATATCCATATGTATTTGCAATAGTTGTTGTGTACTGCCCATAGCTACTGGATGAAGTTGTTGTGTATGGTCCATAAACTGAGGATGCTGAGGTTGTTAATGAACCACCATAAGTATTCGAAACAGTTGAGGGGTAGGGACCGTAAGTGCTTGGCACAGCTGAGCTGTATTGGCAATAGGGTGGACCCAAACCAGACTGGCTGTAACTTGTTTCATGGGCAGTAATTGTTACTGTAGGGTTGCTTACAACCTCATAGTTAGTGGGCATCTTGTGTTCAAGGTCAGCAAGCGATGTCTGACGGGGCTTTTGCTGAAAAGTGAGAATGTCTGACTGGGGCTGATAAGTGCTTGTTTGACTGACCGGGTAGGGGGGGGCCTGGCTTGGGTATGGTGCACTGTGGGTTGGATAGGTGGTTGCACCAGTAGGCGGTAGGGTAGGCTGGAACCCTGGATGGTTTGGCTGTGTTGGAGGTGGTACTGAAGTGTCTGTCGGATATGGAGGTTGGCTCGGTGGGAAGCCCTGGGAATGAAAGGTCCCTTGGGCCTGATATGATAGGGTTGGATACGTCTGCAAGGGGATGGGCTGTGGGAGAGCTTGGGCTTGAGTGACAGATGGATAGGGAGGTTGACTGAAGCCTGTGCTCTGCAATGTAGAGGCCTGTGGGGTAGGTGCTGTTAGCAGACTTTGTGGATACTGGTACGAGATGAAGGAGGATGTGGGGGGAAACTGCGCAGCGGTGTTCAGCTCACAAGTAAACTGGCTCAGCGGTGCCGTGCTGGGTCTGGTCAGTAGCCCGCTGCCCTCAAAGGATGTGGCTGCAGATGTCAGACGAAGGTTGTTGAGCTCCGAGTCTGACATATAATCACGTGAATCACCCATGCAGCGTAGATATGCTATTTCCCTCCTTTCTCTCTCTTTCACCAAAGTTTCTTTTCGCTGCGTAATGCCTAGCTCTAAGTATCTAAGCTTGGCATCAATTTCTTTTTCCTCCTCCTCCAACTCAGCCTGTTGTTTGCGTAGTTTTGTTGATTCTTGCTCTACAGCCTTCAGCTCATGGGTCAGGTCCTTCAACAGACTGGACTTTGCAGCTAAGCGGGAACCACCCTTGAAGGAAGACAAAGAGGGTACAAACATTTGGGACAAGTTAGGGCCAACCATATGCAGAGTCTCCTCTGGTGGAGGGCTGGGCAGGGTCCTTTTAACTTTTCTTAGGAGGGAGCTCTGCTGCAGAGCTGCCAGCTACAGAGACACAGGTTCCAAGAAGAGTGAAACAGCCAGGAGCATGAAACACAGAGGACAACACAATGTTACATAATAACATAACATACATCAATGTGATTCTGATCAAGAAATTATTATCTTGAATCCCTGACCACTCACTGTTATCTTTCAATACCTGTAAAGCTGCTTTGGTACAATGAACTTTTAAAAATGCGCTATACAAATAAAATTGAATTGAATTGAAATCTTGCCTTGCACCCCATACAGACATTTAATAAATGGACATACATGATTTTCATGACCATTTTGAAATGACCATTAAGAAAGCAGGGTGACCATCTAAATTAACTGTAATTCACAAATTTTCGATCCAATTAAGAATGAATGAAAACTCAATGTAAAAAACAGCTTTTAATGTTTTGTATGCATTCTAAAACTGAATTACATTAGCATAGATTCTGTAACATGATCAATGAACACACTGAAACTTTATAAACAAAAAAGACATGCATTACATATACCTGACTCTGAAGGGCTTGCTGCTGATAAAAGGAAATCCTAGCCTTGGTATTTTCATCTGTAGTAGGACTAAGAGGCTTGGGGTCTGACATAGATCTCTGGATATTCTTCATCGGCCTCGGAAGAGTCTGATGTCTCTGTGGTGGCTCGCCAATACTCAACTTTTTCTGTGGGGTGACATGGGCTTTATTCAGTCTCTCACTAGAAGAGAATGATGTCTCTATGATGCGTTGAGGAGAGGAAAGTGGAGAAACAGGGGAATACAGCACCTGTGGAGATTTGGGTTGTTGCCGAACCAAGCTGGACAAAGATTCATTATGCAGGTGGTGTTGTTGGTACCCAAACTCCAAAGGATCTGGTCTCCGTCTCGCTAACATCATAACACTCTGTTGATTGGGAGAGAGTTGATCTGCTGAACCAACTAACTGGACACTGGTGGGACAGACAGTCCCACCACTAGCAATGCTTATTTGCGGAACAACAATGCTTTGGGGCTGGGCCTCCGGGTCGGTTTGACAAGCTATACTTTGGCCCTTCTGTGTCCTCTCGGGACCAGAAATATAGTGAATGATTTCAACCTTGTTGGGGTCTGGCACGGTGACATGTATGCTTGGGGATACTCTAGCCAGTTGATCTGTCTCTGTTTGGCAAGAACAGTCTCGGATGGTCTGGATGGCAATGCTGGATGAAGTAGCCTTAGCAGCTAAAGTACCAAATTGAGTAATTTCAGATTTATGGTCTCCACCAGATTCACCAACATGTCTAGAGTAACGAGAACGTCTACGTCTAACTGGCTGCTCCCATTCTGCCTTGTCTTCGTCATCATCTGTCTGAACACTGCAGTCCACACTGCGCCTAATTCGTCGCCTTCTTGACACCAGGTACCTCTCCTCTCCGTCTTCATCATCTGTTTGCACACTACTGTCTACAAGTCGTTGGGACAAAGGAAACATTGTCGCTTCTCCCTCATTTCCATCCTGTAAACGAGGCATAGATCTTTGTTTACGTATAGACCGCATTTCTGTCTGATCCTCACTTTTCCTCAAGCACATTTCTGATGAAGAATTGGGAAGTGATCTAAGGTAAAGTTGAACATCACTATATAACACATCTGGAACTAATTCCTGTGACTGATTATTTTTACCACTAATGAGCTGGGTATTTGCATTGGCTGCAACAACACTTGCTGTACACCTCTGTCTCTTTTGTTCCTCAAGTTGCTGCTGAAGCTGTTGCTGCAAAGACTGGATCTGGTCAAGCTGCTTTTTTTGTTGAGCTAGCTGCTCTCTTTGCACGACTAACTGACTTTCCCTTTCAGCTTGCTGCTGTTTCAAAACCTGTTGCTTTATATTTTGTAATTCATGGATCTCCCGTTGAACTAACATCTGCTCTTTTTCTCTGTCTCTCTGCAATTCTGCACGCTCCCGCTCAAGCTCTTCCTGAAGCCGTAACTGCCGCATCTTTTCAAGCTCCACCCTGTCTCTCTCTAGTTGCAAAAGCTGTTCATGCTGTTGATGCAGTCTTTCCTCAGGTTCTTTTTCTTTATTTGGGAAAAAACTTCTAGGAATAGCAGAAGCAGATGTGCCTCTTTGAGTAGATGGTTGTGTTTTGGACTCAGGAATAGTGTGACCATGTGCTGGAGAATGAGCAAATGGTTTAGCTTGTGGTTGCTGGTTTTGTATAAGAGGCTGGGCAGTGGTATTGGACTGAAGGTGGGACCGAGATAGATTTATTGGCATCGCTTGCATGTCAGGTTGGCTCATTTGTGTCGAAGTAGGTGCTAATGTGGTAGAAAAAGCTGAGGAGGGCTGTGTTGGTTGTGCCACTGTCTCAGCTACTGAGAAGCTTACTGGAGACTTTCCCAGGAACAATGGTGTATCTTGAGCTGTTGTTATAGCTAGGGACTCAGTCTCTTTTGCAGTTGTAACAGAGAGAAGATCAGGTGTAGGGTACTGGAAAGGTAATTTCCCCGTACTGGGAGCTACTGGGAATCTGGTCAGACTTGCCAGAGGTACTGGGGTCATATTTGGTCCAGGGTGCTGTCTGTATGCCCCTCTTAATAAAGGTTGAACCACAGAAGCGGGCTGTGTAGTAATTGGGACTGTGGATGCAATAGGTGTGTTTATAGTTGAATAGATCATACCATCAACTGATCTGATAGCTGAAGGATACATGGCTCGAAGGCTGGCTTGTCTTGCATTGATCAGATCAGTTAGAGCTTGACTATGGGAAAGAGGCTTTCCATCTGGACTGTACTTAAAGCTATGTCTCGGACCTTGCAGCAGATTAACTTTAATTGGAGGGCCAGTACATCTTCCAGCAGCCATTTGTAGAATGTCTGGGTTGCTACTATACCTATCCATAGAGTTAAGGGCGGCACACATGCGACTTATCTCCCTGGCAGTAGTAGCACTGTACTGAGCAAGATTAGACTCAGCAATATCGCCTGGAAAATATCCACAATCTGAGCCGATGTTGGTCAGTGAGCTGTACCTTCTAATTGGTAGAGCTGCAACATCACCCTGACGAAGATCTGTGTAGGAGCCATACTGAAGCCCCGTTCCAATGTATCCTCCTTCATATCCATCCTTAACCGTGTCTGTAAACAATTCTCCAGATGACTGAAAATGAGGATCAAGCTTTGTTGTATATGATAACAAACCTGCCTCTGCAAGGTTCGTTTCAGACATTGATGATTGAATGCGTCTAGGCAATGGGAGCGTATATGATTTAATTGCAAAATTTTGGTATGCCTGTCTATCTTGATACATATCAAGATGCTGATAGGGCTGTGGCAGTGTTGAAGGTGTTGTTGTGTTAGTGATCTCATCTAATACTGGCTTTTGAGAGAATGGAACACCCACACAGCTGCCACCAAAAGGCAGGTTATAAACCATGTCACAACAAGTGGCTTGATTTTCAGATTTTATTTGGCCTGAGAGATCCATTGCATCCTGGTTGTCTTTGAAATTGATGAGTTGTGTAATAGTAGATCCTTGTGCAGTACCATCCATTTGAACCATCATCATATGAGGCTTGACATTCATTAAATTCTCTTGCTGCTTTTCTATTAACTCAATAGGAACTCCAAGACTATATACATCAGATGTCATAGCTGAAGAAATGGCATTCACCTCTGTGGCAGCGCTTGTCTGTGTTACAATCATGTCCTTTTTAAAGACAGGTAGTCGACTGGATAAATCCAACTTTTCAAATGGCGTGGATTGTTGTTGGTGGTGTTGCTGAAGTTGTTCCTCAAGAAGTTGTTGTTGCTGCTGAAGCTTCTGCTGTTGGTTAAGTAACTGCTGTTGCTGAATACTCAGCTCTTCCAGCTTGGCATCAATATTTGGTATAGTCTGATCGGTTGGTGGGGATTTATTTAGTGCGAGGCAAACTACTGATCCCATACCTTTCCCCAAATCAACTCTGTTATCAAAAGGATCACAGTACAGCACTGGCTGCTTAGGCTGGGACATGAACATAGAAGCAGCTACTGTAACACTAACAGTTGTTGCTGTTGGGGTCACAACGTGCAACTGCTCCTGAGTATTCAAGTTCATTATTAAGGGCTGAATAGTTGTGGATTGACGGATAGGGCTTCCTTCAATACTGCCAGAATACCTTTGAGATTCTGCAGACAAGGAAGTTAAATCCATTCCTTGGTCAGTCATGATAAATGGTGTTGGCTTCATGGCAGTTCTAAGATCTACAACACTGCCACTATGTAACCGTTGCCCTTGCTCAATTCTTGAGGTACCTGGAACTGTGGAAATGTGACAGAGTGATATGTTGTCCATTGACAGTGAACCATGTGTGTACATGCTAGCAGTGGTTACCATGCTTGTTCCAACATTAACTTTTGCAGACTTGTAGCTCCTATAGAAACCCTGATGAGGTGATTTATGCGGTGGAATATCAGGAGGGCTGTCAGGAGGTGAGTAGTCATCAAACGTTGATTGGCGGCTAAACCTAGTCGGTGAAGACAACGGAGATGTAGCTGTGTTAACTGTGACTGGCTTTTGAGGGCTAGTGGGCTCAAACTCTTCTGTTCTCATCATAAAAGTACGGTTTTGAGAGGATTTTTGAAAAAGGCTTGGCAAGGTATTCCTTTGTGAAGTCTGAGTGCTCTGTGTCATAACTGGAGAGGTGCGATGAATATTTCCAGAGGGAGCTAACATTGAATGACTAACAGTCTGAGTTGAAAGCTCAGATGTTCTCTTAGAGGGGGACTGCAGTGGACTATGAATAGGAGGGGAAGTGGGAGAAAGAGGTGGACTCCTTTCATGATACATGTAACCTCTAACTGAAACTGTGTCAGATTCTGAGGATGTTGAATTATCTCTCATTTGGACTCCTTTGCTGATTGCCACTTTTCTTACAGCACTTTGGTTGTAAGCCTGAGTGATTGCAGCTATTTTGTGAGACATATTACAAACACTACTGGCTGTCATAGTAGTGCTTTCCGTTTGCCGACTGTATAAATTGGCTTGTGTGGTGGACACTGTTTGACTGGCACTAGTTTGAGAGACAGTGACTGCATCCCTGGCATATACCCCATACGCAGCAATAGTAGTGGCAGCAGCTGCTGGCGTAATACCATTTTTACCCGTTTGATTTCTAAGTCTGTCTTTGGTGACATCTTTAGAGAAATGTTGAGTTACTCTGACATCGGGTATGCGTCCTCCAGTCCCCGTTTCAGAAAACGATACTGGGGCTGAGAGCTGAGTGGGGCTCGTGCCAGGAGTCAATAAAGCATTGCTTTGTTCCAGCAACTTAGCAAAAGCTGAGCCTGTATCCAGTAGTTGCTTTTCTGAGTAGGACTCATCCATCTCCATTTGGTCATCAAGCTGCTTTGAAATGTTTTGTGAAGTCTGGCGGATCTCTTCATAGATGTCCACTGTATCCTCGTTCTCATACGTGATACCATCTTGATCAGTATAATCATATTCTTCCTCATATTCCTGTCTGGTTCTAATGTCAGACTCTTGATAGGAGCTTGTGCTGTACTGCTGGCCTGAACATGATTGCTGCTGCTGCTTCTGTTGTTTCTGCAACATCTCAGCTTTCCTCATCATTTCTTCATACACTTCTTCTGCACTTTTTAATTGTCTGCCACTAGAAGTAGTAGTAACAGTAGCTGTAGAAGATGTGGTCTGTGGTTTTTCAGTAGGAGAATAAAGTGACATAAATGTTGGTAAGTTGTACTCGCTGCCAGATTTATACAGCTTTGATGGCATTTCATATCCCTCGCCATCTGAATCAGCTGAAGGAGAGTATTCTGAGCAGGAGGACCGGTGGAGTTCCTCCATCTCGGCTGCCTGTCTCAGTTCCTCTGTCGGAGAAGCGTCCTCAATGGGGGAAAGATTGCTGGGGGGTGTTTTGGATCGTTCTCTGCGCCTTTGTGCTCTCAGCTCTTCTTTGTCACGTTTGGTTTTCCGGACAGTGCTTCTTATTCTCTGTTGCTCCACTTCCCTCATCTTCTCCTGCTCTCTCAGGAGTTCTTCTTCTTCCCTCAACTCATCTTCCTCTGAGGAATCCTCAATAGTGGGTAGGAGGGGACCATGGGAGCGATGCCTGGCCTTTCTCTGCTGCTTTGCTTCCTCCAGCCGCTGCCTGCTGGGACTACTGTCGCTGTCATCTTCCATTGAGGATACGGAAGTTGGGGATATACCTGAGGTGTAGCTCGAGGTGGTTGGCGGAAGGGTGGAGGAATATTCCCCTCTAGAACGTTCTTCTGGAGAACCTGTGAGGCTTTCCATTTCTAGCTCAGGCTCTCTGTCTAGACTTAAATCATTGTCATTGTTTAGTTCTATGTCTCGACTATAGCTGTTGGAGTTGTTGAGTTCTATAGTTTTGAATCTGCGCAAGCCTCCTTGGGAGGCCATGAGGTCGTCTTCAGCTGATCCTTTGTATACATCACTTGTAGTTTTGCTCTCCTCTTCAAAGCTACTAGAGTGATAAGTAAGACGGTGCTTTTCTTTGCCCAAGTCACTGATGTGCTTTTGTGTCTTTTTTGGCTTTTTATAGCTATAGCCCTCATCCTCATTGTCTTCCTCTTCTTCAGCCTCGTCCTCATTTTCTTCATCTGCACTCATCTCCATTATCTGCCTTCGCATAAACTCCTCATCTGTAATCTCTTCAGAATCTCTGTTTTTTTTCTTATGGCCTAAAGCAGATCTAAGCTCTCGCTTGCTTTCCCAGTCAGATAGCTCTTCTTCTTCATCAATAATGCCTTCAACATCCTCATCAGAGTCATATTCCTCTGGACTAATGGAAATTGAGCGAGATCGATGCTTTCTGATCAGATCTTTATCTCGCTTGTTGTCCTTTAACCTTTCACTATCAGATGACACTTTAAACTCTAGAAGGGGACGCATGGAACTCTCCAGCTTAATCAGCTCAGATGGACTTGGTGGTGTATGATGCCCAGTGAGACCTCTCTCATTCATCTTCAGCTCCTCCTCTTGGATAAGACCTGTGATCTCACTATGTGAACTGGAGATGCCATCTGAAGAATAACCAGTATCACTTAAACTCTGTGGGCTCCGAGATAGATCGTTGTTGCTGTTTGTCTTGGTGGTTTCCTGAAGACCAAAAGAAAAGTACATTAATACACAGACAGACTAATTCTTTAGCCAAGGCATACCATAAATTCACAAACAACTTGCTTAATGTTGACTGTCTAAAACTTTGAGTTGTTTTTTCCTGCTTATATATAATACACTTCTTTTTCTACCAATCACTACGATGAGCCAATAAAGGGAGCACACATAGATTTTTTGTACTTTTGTAACTAACAGCATTAGTTAAGATAATGAGTATATTTGTCAATGCAATGCAACAAGCAATATACATAGTTTTTTTGTATTTTTATGTTTAGCTATTTTTAGGTTTATGTTTTAACAAATATTTCTGACGTTCTATATGTAATTATAATTTGCTTAATACTTAAAGTCTATGACCCAGTGGCGTACCTCGTAGTATTTGGACCTTTGTAACTCTTTTTTGTCATCTTTAGCAGGAGTCAGAATTGGCTCTGCAATTTTTTTCTTCTCAGTTGGTTTATTGTTAGGGTCGGACTCTTTATCCACTGCGGCCGCAGTTTTTTTCCCCTGATCTTCACCAGTAAATGTAGTAAGAATAGAAGTAGGAACTGCGGTAGCTGCAGTAAGCTGTGAAGACGTTTTTACATCACTTCCTGGTCTAGCCATGGGGGCCGTGACACCACTCTGTTGAGAAAGTGGAGGTTTTTGCTGTGTTGTCATTGCTTTATGTCCTTGCTGTTGTTGACTGGAGAGTAGCTGGTGCTTTGGTGAGCCCACTGGTTGGTGGTTGGGAGATGAATGTGGAACAGGAAGAGGCTCAAGCCCACCAGACATCAGTCTCTGAGTCTGACAGTTTAGACAGAGCCACTCATTCTTCTGCGAAACAACACAAAACATTAAACTCATTTACAGTTATTCATTTAATGGATTTTAAATATGAAAACATTTAAATATGAGAAAAAAAGTGCTTTCTTTTCATTTTTAATCTGCTGCTGTTGGAAAATAATCCAACAAGGATGACTAAAGTCAACATATTTTACTAACAGGCCAATCTCTAATACCAATCTCTGTGAAAAAAAAATTATTAATGTTGGTATATTTTTCAAGCCATTTTCTGGCTCTTTAAAATAGCCCCAAATTTAAGATAACAATTGTCATTTTGAGCACTCTCTGCAAACTAGTGGATTACTCAGTAAATATTCATTCATGGGCTTCAATATTATAGCGTTCATCACTATTTATGTTTGTCTTGCTTCTGGAAAATATAAAAAAATATAAAATTTTCTAAAATGTGGTTGATTTGACATGGAATGGCCCAGGTAGGTTTCTTCAAGCATCTTGGTGACATTGCCACAGTTCTTCTGGATTTAGTTTTTCATGTAATAATAGATGGACCTGATGATGGTAAGACCAGATCTACGTCTGGAGCACCGCTGTTATCAGACTCCTTGTGCATACAAAAATCTCAGTAGATTATTACAAATAACTGAAAAAGGAATGTTTGGAAATGTTAACATATATTTCCAATTAACAAACTACAGCGAAACATAAAAACACTATTTGTTCTTCAGACATTACTCCTTTAAAAAAAAAAAATAAAGATTTACGTATTTTTTGACCATAGAAAATGTGTATATTTTAACTGTTTTTTGTGGAGCCATATTTAGATCCCCATATCTCTGTGGCTGAACCATATAGGGATTTTAAAATTCCAAAAGAAGAAGAATGCAACAAGCGTGGCTAAAATCAACACGTTTTATTTATAGGCCTACCAATCTCTGTGAAAAAATAAAATAATGATGTTAGTTATATTTTTCAAGTCATTTTTCAAGATCTTTAAAATGGCCCCAAATTTAAGATGAAAATTGTCATTTTGACCACTCTCTACAAACTAGTACATTACTCTGTAAATATTCATCTATTAGCTTTAATATTTTGGCTTTCGTCACTATATATGTTTGTCTTGCTTCTGGTAAAATATTTTAAAAAAAATTGAGCCAGGAATTTTATTAAATTTGGTTAATTTGACATGGAATAGCCCAGTTGGAATATTGTACAATTACAAAGGCAAAAAAATCAAAAAGCTTTGTATTTGTTTAAGACTGGTTTAAGAGAATTTCTTACCTCCAGCAGATGAGGCGTGGGGTTAAAACCACAAAGGTTGCACACTTGTGTTTGACACTGGGTGCAGGACTTGTAGTTAGGTGGTTCTGTTGTCCCAACATTAAATGCAGTCTTACAGAGTGGACAGGTGACAGCTGGCTTCTGTCTGTCTGGCTGGGGCTGTTTCAGCGGTAACGGCTGCTGCTGTGATGCTGTTGTTTGATGGTGTGTTGATGAATGCTGTTGTTTCTGAACTTTTTGTTGGTCGACCAGTGACTGTTGCGACAGAGACTGTTTTTGCAGAGGAACTTCGGGACCTTTAGAAAGCGCAACACCTCCTGGGCTTGTTTTGGCAGCACCAGCGGGACCCATTCTGGCTGCAGCATTAGCATCACTAAAGATCACCCTGGAACTCTGAGCACTCTGGTTACGGGCAGGTGAGGGCTGCTGCGAGGATCCAGAAAGAGGATCAACAGAAATCAGTGTGCTTGCCTGGTTTAAGAGAGATGCCCCGAAACCAAAAAGCTTAGTCAGGCCATCCTGAGGAGGAGCTTCTTGGAAGTGTGGTTGACGGGCCGGCGAGCTGCCGGCACTTCGGGTCTTTTCAGGTAGACCTCCATAGCGCACAGGAGATCCACGTCCCAGGTCCGACTGTGACTGAGCCTTAACTAAGCCGGGTAAAGGCACTGCTCCTGGATGAGGAGGTTTTCCTATTTGGACCCCACTTTCTAGATTTTTTACTCCAAAAACCTCCCCTCGCTGCCTCTGAAGATCCTTAAACCCTGGCTGGAGACCTGCTTGAGGTGCTTCTTTTTGTGCCTGGAGACTACTTTGTGGTTCCCTATTAAGTCCAGTCTGGTTAGGTCCAGTGGGACCAATCTGTCTCTGGATCTCAGAGGAGGCCAAAGTTTGAGCCTGGGGCTGAATTTTCATCTGTGTCTGGGATTGTGGTTGCGGTGTAGGTTGAGCTGAGTGTTGGTTCTTAGGTATGGGATCAGGCTTAGATTGATGAGAGGGAGAATGTATCTGCTGCTGACTTTTCGACCGTGGTGTAGTCATGTCAATTCCCAAAGCTCTTTGCATCTGGCAGTTTAAACAGAGCCACTCCTTTACCTGAGGGAGAAACACGCATTAGTGCATCACACTAGTGACCATTTGTGTCCAGCTTGTCTAAGGGTTGTAATTAAAAAATTATTTGTCAGACCTTTCCAACTTATTAATCACTTTTGCATGCCTACATACTGCAATATTGAATGTCAATAAGCCAAAGTAAACAAACTTTGAAAAAGAAGGTGTATATAAAGATTATTGACAAGTGCACAGTCTAAACAAATGAAGGATGTCATAGAGTAGTTGCGTTCTTACCCCTGTGAGGTGTGGGTTGGGGTTGAAGCCACACTGATTGCACACTGTAGTGTGACACTGAGTACACTTGTTGAAGTTTGGAGACCCATCAACACTTGTTAGTTCTGCAGTATTGCAGACTGGACACAGTTTACTGCTAGGCATAGGTGCTATCTGAGGTACTGAGTAGGGTGAAGTTGGCGCACTTGCTCTGTCTGGAGACACAGTTGGCGAGCGTCCCGTTCGCCCGCCACTACTGCTGAAGTCCACTTGAAGATTGCGTCTGGAGGCATGCTGTCCAGGGCTTTGACTGGCTCCCGTGCCCCCTGATGAAGTTTGAATTTGAGATTGATGTGTAGAAGAAATCTGGGAATGCCTTGGGCCGTCATGGACGACCTTCTGGTATGGGTTTCCACTTCCTTGCATAGGGCTTGATGGAGGCCCTGTCCCTCCAGCCAACCTGAAGAGGGAAAATAATAAATGTAATCCTTCAAAGGGGTAGAGCATTCTCGTATGTAGCACCTAAACTCTGGAATAGCCTTACTGACACTATTCAAGGATCAGACACCATCTCCCAGTTTAAATCTAGATTAAAGACACATCTTTTCAGCCAAGCATACACATGATGCAAATGATTATCCTCTGCTTCAAATTACATGAACAGCAGCTACGCTAATTAGTCTCTCTCTGAGAGAGATCGCATTCCGCCTGCCCATGAAGGCCCCTGGACTGACTGATCAACTCAGCTCCAGCTCCGGAAATCTCCACAATCTCTACCCAAGAGCAAGAAGGACTGTTTTTTCAAGTTCAAGTTTATTTGTATAGCACTTTAACAATGTAGCACTGTTTCAAAGCAGCTTTACAGCAGAATAAACAGAATGATAAGCAGGGAAATATAAAAGCTCATTTAATAACTAATATCTAATATCAGCAGTCTCCTAGTGACACTCCAACACTGAACCCAAACTCCATTAATGCATGTATATATATATATATATATATATATATATATATATATATATATATATATATATATATATATATATATATATATATATATATATATATATATATATATATATATATATATATATATATATATATATATATATATATATATATATATATATATAGGTATGGGTTTTTGGGAGAACCCAGACTCACTTGGAGGGTCATTTCAAATTATTTGATTTAAAGTTGTGAACTAAATTTGCTAAAGTTTGAAGCCATGTAGGTCTGAGTTTTGAGTTGATCTGGATTGTTAGTTGAGATTGAGTTTAACAATGTGTTTGTGTGGATGATAAACTAGGTAGTAGTTAAAAGGCTAATATTCTACAATAAAGGATTGTTTAGCCGGGGATGACTGAGTGCAGCTATAACATCAAACTGATGACATAGACAGAAAAGAAGTAGTTCATTAGTCAAAGCTAAATAGTTAAAGAGATTAGCATAAATACTGTTTAGCATTATCATTAATGTAGTAACTAGCATTAGCATTAGTTATAATGAGTGCAGGTTCTCCTGGGGGCCGTCTCCTTCTGACAGATCCAACGTCAGGTCAGGGTATGGACTGGATGCAACCTCGGAACAATAAGAAACATATTTTTGTCATTACCTTAATTGCTAAACAGTACTTAGTATTTCTTTTCTTTCTCTATGAGAGCAGTTTGATGTTATAGCTGCAATCAGTTACATTATGCTTTATTCTCTTCCCCACCTAAACATCCATCTGTTGTCTGATAACTGTCACAATTGTAAACCAGCTCCAATTTTGGCCGCAAGTTCAGACACAAACAAAAGACACATAAACTAAATTTAATTGCATCACATTTAACCTAAAATATTTATTCAAAGTCACTGATACAGGTGTAATGTGTCAGAGGAGAACTGACCCTCCCGGCTGAGCCTGGATTCTCCCAAGGGTTTTTCTCCATATATTCATCATTGAAGTTTGGGTTCCTTGACACAGTCACCGTGTTGGAGTGCTCACTGGGAGACTGATGTTAGTAGTCCAGCTTAGGGTTATGTAGTTTCTTTAAATTTTGACTTGTTTTTAACTTTACTTTCTCTTCTCTTTTTGCCATCTTTATAAAGTCATCTTTAACCCTGTGTAATTTCACTCCAAATCTCAAGTGGAATGTGTCAGTATATCTTTCTTCAGTAAAAAAAATGATCAAAGTCACAATTTTTCGAAAACACTGAACTACCCAAAAAGAGACATAGGTTTAGATGTGGGGCGTTAACACAGAGCTTGAGTTGAACTGTTATATGGGCAAATTAATTGAGAGATGACTGAATAATAATATACGACATGTTTTACCTGCTCTCTGAAATCAACACTCACTCAGTTTCCTTCAGAGTAATCTTAGTATTAACATTTGTTATATTTCAATGTGTTTGATTAAAGTGCCAATGAGCAGATGTTTGTGAAGTCTACAGCAGTGTTAGGGTTAAAGCTGTGATGTCATCAGGCTAACTTCAATCTCTCTCTTAATGTTGCAGTCCTGTAGAACGCTATAGACAGATTTACCACAGCCCGATCTACACAAACATCCATTCTTATTCTTATTGTTAGTGAAATAACAAGTGTTACTGGTCCTGCTCTCTCTTCATCAGTTTACAGACTGAATGCCAGCAAGCAGATAAAACGAGATCTGGTAAAGGGTCGATGTCACACTGTCATTTTAGAATGTATTGATGATTTTATCATTTATAAGTCACACAGAGAGTGTAGTTCTGTTCCAAGTTACATTTTTTCATGAGTTTGCCTTTGAATAGGTTTTAAATGCTGTAATGTATTTAGTGAAATTGTTTTATCGATTAAAGTGTAGAAGTCGAGTGTTTAAATGACGTAAGATCGCAAACTGGTGCTGTGACTATAAGTTAAATGTTTCTCAATGTTAAACTCAATGCAATGTAATACGAGTGAAGCAGTAGAAACTAAACTGTCAATCTTCAATCTGTTTTTACCTGTTAAATGAATACGGCACACAGATCCCTTTAAATGCAGAATTCAATCTAAAATGGCATTTTGTATCATTTATTCACAATTATGTCATTCCAAATCTAACTATCTCTCCTTTTTGTGTTTAATAATACAGGTTTTGAATGCCATGAGGCTAAATAAATGATACAAAAAACAAACAAATTGGGGGTGAACAATCACTTTGAAAGAAAGCTACGTGTTACAGAGTTCTTTCTACAATTTGTGTGAAAGATACATAGCAAAATAATATAGTGAAGACACAGAAAAGAGGCCGTTCTCTGCAGATGTGTATAGTAATACGCAAACAAGCTGTTTAAATAATCATAATTAATAACAAATAACAAATTCTGCATTCCCTTATTAACATGAAAGCACACAAGAATATAAACACTGAACTTCTACAAACATAAAGCAGTACACTCGTCTAAATGTACATCATTAAAATGTCTATGTGAATAAATGAAATGTTACAAAAATAGCAAACAGCAAAATAACTGTGTAATTAATACTCCATGTTAATGTAAGCTCTGTCTGTCACACGGTATAAACCCAAGACGAATCCACAACCTTAAACATTTATGAGGGCAATGACCAATGTCTGACACCCTGTGTGGTTCAGTGACAGTTTTGGGTGCATACATGTGTACATGTGCACGCGTGCTGCTGTACGTGTTCACGTTAGATGCTTTTATCCAAAGCCACATACAAATTAGAGAGCATTTAACAAAAGGTTCTTCTCAGCGATGCCAAAGTACACATCAAGTTAAAAACAAATCATAAAAGTCTATAAAATCAAAAACGTTTTCATCTTGACAAATGATTTCTAATGCACAGGTGCAGACTAGCATCTTCAATATTAAACCACACGAACAGTGAAACGTTGTTTATAATTACAGGGCTTCATATTAGAACATGATATTGTGTATATGCCTGATAGTCATAACACACGTTGTTATAATAATAAGAAACAATTAATCAAAACTAATAAAAATGTTTTAGAACGGCAATGTAATACATTGTGCAGTAGAGGATACAAGCGGTTATAATAATGGTGTCTTTATTTAAGGCTGTTTAACAGACACACTGTTGACTATATTCTAAATAAACGTATATATTTCTTTGTTATAGCACTTCTCTCACATACCCGACTGAACGACGGCTCATTGTGAGTGTCTTTGTCTTCTCAGGTGTGAATCACTATATCATATTATTTATTATCATTCACGCCTCCTCGCATACGGCCTTTCTAAACAAAAAATGACTTACAAAACTTAAATCAATATATTGTTTTTTTCTTGGATGATTTTCACATTATTTTGAAGCAAAAGTTCTAGACTACAAGATTCAGTCTTGTGGACAAATGTTTTAAATGTGTTTTGTGTAACTCATTTGTTCGTTTTTCTGTATAATCATGCATAACTGTTATTTTCTCACAAATACAAACTTGTACACACATGCTGCCCTGTTTGTGCTGATTACAGTGTAACCAAACTTTTAAAAGCAACTGATGTCAAAACACCGTCAGACCCCAGAGGGTTAAACAGACTGACAGACTGGATGTGTTTGGAGTTATTGAGAGCTCCATGTATGGAGGAAAATCAATGACAAACAGAACCTGATGGTAAAGGATAACGCATCTACACACGCGTGAAGTGCGTTTTAAACGCGCATGGATCCCGTGCACGCAGAACACGCAAAGTCGGTTCTCACCCGCTGTTTTTGCTTTCGCTAACACTTTGATTTTCATGTTGCGGTGACGTGTCTTGCTGTTTTATCCATAGACACACACACACACATATATATATATATATAATATCTAGACGCGTCATTGGCCGCTTCTGTCCATTGCTGCGATACGTCAACGCGCCACCATATTGTCTCGGTCATGAGTCCCCTTGAATCAAGTGTAACTAAACGATAGAGCTGATTTATCAAGATTAAAAATAAAACATTTCTATTTATTAACTGATATCAGTGATTTATGATCTACCTGGTGTTCAAAACAATCTCCAGTTACGTAAAATCGCTAGAAAGATAGTTAGAAAAATATTTATTTCATAAGGAATGGCGAGAGCTGCACACTTGTCATGTATATTTTGAGCTTTTTAACTTTTTGGTTAAGAATTGTAAAGGCATCACTAATGTAATATAATTAATTTCACAACAAATAAATAAAGTCTTCTAACTGAGGAAAATGCTTTTCTGTCATTCATCTCAGTGTTTTTGTTTTTCTGGGCTTCAGGTCAGAACTTGCTCTTTAAAATACTGAGAAAAATAGTAATGTGCATCTTAAGTAATAATCTATGATATTTGAGAAAACAAGCAGGCAAATAAAAATACATTCACAGTTACTCTGTATTTCTGTATTTGTTTCACAGAATTAAAATGTTGCAGTTATTTACAGGTATATACTTCAAAAACAGACAATCACTGATGGATCCTCTGGTACAACAACAGTATTTGTTTATATTTGTAATATAAAGTATAGAAATGGCAAATTGTAAATATAATATGAAATGGCAAATAATATGTACAGTAGTATAACTATATGAATAATTATGGACAACAGTCAAAAAAGTAAATCCTAAATCAATCAACTGCAGAACAACAATAAACTAAACACTGTGAATAGTGCCATAATATAATATTGTGCGGCGGCTTGTTCAGCCTCAAGCAGCACATGAAACAGGCATTTTTCTCCAGTCCAGTTATGAGAGTTATGAACACGTTGACCTGACTAAGATGGCGGCGGCGTTGACGTGCAATCCAGCGGCCAATGTTGGGTCTAGTTATTATATATATATATATATATATATATATATATATATATATATATATCTGTAAACTCAAATGTCATTGGTTGCTTCCCTTTTCCAGAAGTCAGATAAAGTATATATGCACTACATTTGCAAATATTTCAGGTTTATTTATTATAAATGTATATTTTCACAACTACATACAAAACAATAGTGATATCCTTATGTTTGTTGTGGTTGGCTGCATAACTAGTTAACTGGGTTCATAGAACACTAAATAACTATAGTAAGGTCATTTACTTTACTAAAAATCTTTACAAAGTTTTCAAACAAGTAAGCATACGAAACATTTCAAGTTAAAATAAGAATCAAATCACTACACACCTCTCTTTGATTATCCATCTTCCGAAGCAACCAATGACATTTGAGTTTACAGATAAAACAGCTGAGAACAGACGTGTGAGTGCTTGTTCTGTGTTCACGATATCTAACCAATGAGGAGAAAAACAAAGTGATGCAATTTCACATTGTAGAGGAGTTGATTTATTACCATTGATACAACAACAGTTTTACTAAAACCATGGGTTACCATAGTCAATATCTCTATAGTTCCATTTTTTTTGTTTTGTTTGTAGTAAAACCTTAATTTTCGTAAGTGATTATGCTATATGAACTGAAAACACTGTATGGCTTCATTACTGTACAACTGCTCACCTGTACATAGTGTGATTCATTAATAAAGTGTGTACTGAATTGTCTTAATCTATAAAACTACGCTAAGCATCTTTATAAAGGGTTATTATGGGAAACGCTTCATGTGAAACTTGCTCGTTACGGCTCGTCTGCTTACCTGTAAATAGTAGGATTCATTGGTTTGTACTGAATTTGGTAACGGTTATTGTGAACATGCACTGTATTTTTGATTAAGACTCTGGATTACTGAATAATGAGGATTTAAAGTGGTTTGTATGTTTATTATAACAGGATCTACGAGTAACAAGTTAAATATGCCGTCAGTCCCTCAGCTCACCATTCGCCATCGCTAAACGTCTTGGGTCAGAGTTTGTGTGCTGGTGTGCCATTTTTCCGTTAAGTTTCTTTTTATTAATCCCAACTTTTGCATAGAAAATGGCTATGAAATCTTTCAGGGTCTGTTTTGTGTGTACACAGCAGTTATAAAGGACTTTTAAACCTTAGCAAGATTTCTGGATTTAAATAGTTGACGTATAAACTTGAGTAATCTGCAGTCTGGAATGATGTTTTACATATGCCTTTAACTGTATGTAAAAGTTCAGCAGAGCATCATGTAGGTATAGTGTGACAGAATGAATATGTCGTCGGGCAGACTGTGCTGGTAATGATAGCTGAAGTTATTGAAGCTTCGTCAGTGTTGCACTGATGTGCTCAGGAGGAGAACGAGCGAGATGCCAGCCTTTTATGTCCAGCAAGTCCATGTGAGGCGAGCCTTTAACGGAGCCATCGGCCCACAGGTCTCTTCAATAATCCCTGACCTTCCTGGAGTCCAGACATAACGAGACCGACACACCCTCCTTTCATTTAGGCATACTAAAGCTTGATTTTAAGATTGTTAAGTTTATCATAAACACCTGTCTGTGGACTGATGCCAGGTTGGTCATATGTTACAATGGAAAATCACACAGGGAGTTTTGTAAGTAGCATGCTAATAGCATTGTAAAGCTTGCTGAGCAGGGCATCTGCTTTTACAATGAGAGAGAAATAAAGATGATGAGAGTCATGGTAGGCAGTGAAATGTTTCATATAATTCCTTCACAGTAACACACGGTCTCATTTCTGTAAGCAGCTGGAGGTTTGTGTCTTCAGCACTACTAACATCAGAGCCGATGTTTGTGTGACGTGTGTAACTATTGTAGCTGTTGTAACTGAGTGACAATCTAACCTGACAAACAATGACAGAGGTCAACATGAAAATAAGCTTCCCTAAAACAACATAAATAAATGCAGATATATCCCACAGTGTTATAAATGCCTTATTAAACATACAGTAACACTTCTCTCTGTTATACACATTACATGTACTTACTCTAGTAATAACAGTCAATTATGCACAATTACCAATAACCAACCTTCAATGTGTCACCTTAAAATTAAGTGTGACCAAACTATTTATTTCACAAGATACACCGACTGTGAAGTTGATGATTCATTTCAAAACATAATTAAATAGCACACTTCCCACCAACACAACACTAACTGTATTTAATGATTCTCTTACTTAAGATTAAATGACCAAAAACTATTGACTGATAATTGGCTGTTTTTACTGGTAAAGCAGAACTTTGAGCGCTTCATTTTTCTCCATTTCATAGCTATACAACGGCAGCGTTTTGTTCATATCAGTTATTTTTGTCTATTTGCACAAGTGTACAATAGTATAGTGCATATTTCAATTCCAAAACTGATTCCAGGTTCAGACTCAATATGACTTTACACTTTCATTTCATTTTGTAAAGAGCAGTAAATGATCTTTAATGACATCACAATGCATGTGACACTTTCTGTTTAAAGCCTGGTGATATTGATGTCTGTAAGAATAATGCACACAGATCTTTTAATAATAATATTGAAAAAAAAAACATGTAGCCTTCAAGCAATTACCAGTTATTCCACTGTAGGTTCACTGTACCTCACTGACATTAAAGAAATGCAAAATCATTGCTCATTTACTACATGAGATGTATATTATGCATACCTTTTTTACAAGATGTCCACACAGCGTGTCTATAAATACAGCACAGATCATTTTTGATATCATGCTGCTTTTTAAATGCAAATGAGCCACCGTGCCCCGCCCCTCATCCAGCAGAGGGCTGTACGGCTCATGCTGGAGAATGTGTGGAACACAGTGGACGAGAAGCACCACGTCACCCAACACATTGTTTTCTGGCGGCAGCATTCAGTGTCTGACAGTGGAGTCAGATGAGACTCTGGAGGCTCATAATCCTGCCACAGAGAGAAAACTCACATCTTTTAGGATTAAATTATACAGAATTCATCCCAAATTGTTGGTAAATTGTTCACTCTAGACTGCAAGATGTTTGAGATGAACAGAAACACATCTGACAAATTCAATAAAAGCTTTTATAGGTTACTCAATTATACCAAAGTTTTAAATATAGACTGGAAAGTAATAATATATCTAATGTATAAGATATGCAAATATATAAAGAACGTTTCCAGATAGGCTAGCTAACGTTTGCTAACTTCATTTACTGCACAGCCGTCTAAAGATAAAGCCATACAAGACAACAATAACGGATTAATCGACATGATATGCATTACTTCATTAATATTCAAAGCAACTTATTGTTTAATAAAAATCAAATGTAAGATTATGTTAAAGTTGAGAATACAGCATACAGAATGTGCCGGTGTGTGTGTGTGACCCCTGTTACAGTAAACAACATTCACAGTGTGTTTCTTATGTTATCACCAGCGTCTCCAGAGAGGATAGACGCATGAAAGACTGTGTGCAACTCACTGGGGGCGGGATCAAAACCAGCTGTGGGCGGGGCTTGTCCTACACTTACATCACTGACACTGATTCTCATTCATGTGGGTTCTGAGAAAGCGAGTGTGTGCGAGAATTTTTACCATATTATACAGACACACATTTATGGTTTTTAAACACCATGTAAAAGTATTTTTTGCATAATAGGTCCCATTTAAATATGTCCCACTACGGCTCTATAAAGTGATGACTCTCTGTTTACTTCTAATATAGGCAGCAGTTTACACAAACATCACGATACTGAAGATATCCAAACACATAGTGCATCTCTGTGACAAAGATCTGTCTGTGGATATCATCACATGATTATTGTCATCTCACACAGCATTTATTGCTTACAAATGAGATGAAATGCCCATATCAGTGAAATAATCTTCAGATTATAACTATAGATATAAGCTCTTAGACAAAAGCAAGTTGTTTTTATTTCGCACTCACTGGATGGAAGTTTCTTGAGCATGATATTCCTTATATATCTGCTCCAGTCTCACTAACACCAGAGGTTTATAAAGCCACTCACAAATCTACCACCTGAGCGTATCTGGATACATTACAATGACTTTCTATTACAGGAAATATTATTTATAAATAATATGCTTTGCAAATGTAATAATAAGCTTATAATGTTGTTGAGAAGCCATTAAACACATGAATGTGTGTAAACAGGAGGAAGATGAATGAATCACTATCACTGATCGCAGTAAAAACACATTCGACACTATCATGTTGTGTAAATGCTGTTTTTATAAAGAAACATCTCATCTTTTCCTAACCATTTAATGTCACAGATGAGATGTAAACATGAGGTGCCCTGTGTGTAATGCAGTGCTATCAATTGTCCATGTGAAAGCTCTTCTGCTCCATCACATGCAGACAGCCATTTGCAGAAGCAGAGCTCACGCGCATCCTCACACACATCATGACTCACACACACACACACACACACACACACACAATACCCAACAAGAATCCTTTATTACAACACACCAAACAACTAAATATGGACGTAAAACTGCGCATGTCGTCACCAAATAGCCAGAAGAATGACACAAACGTCATCAGATATAACGCTGTTCACACACAATTCACACAACCCCTCTCTCTCTCTCTCTCTCTCTCTCTCTCTCACACACACACACACACACACACACAGGATCCTCTTTGCTTCTCAGTTTGTCATCAAGTGTGTTGATCTCTCTGATCTTTACATGAATCTGTGACTCGTGTCTTTATTTCGCACCGCAGTGAGCAGAGACACGCGCGCGTCACACGCGGATGCTGAGCAGAGAGGCGCGCGCGCGCGTCACACGCGGATGCTGAGCATCTTCCGTCAAAACCGAGCACACGAACACGCGCTTGTTGTGAATGTCCCCCATTAAAACAACAGAAAGCTGTATGAGTGATCCAGCAGAGACGCGCGCGCTGTTACCTGCTCGTGGCTGCAGTGGGTTCGAGGGCTTTTCCAGCTCCGGCCGCTGCGCCATTGACGGGCTTCAGGAGCTGTCCAGAGCCCGGCGGTGCTGAAAGCACACCTCCTCCCTCACCGCCCTCCATACTCGCCTCGTTACCCATGTCTCGATCAATCGAATATATCTATATAGATATTTGAATGTTTGTAATCTAGTAAGTAAACGCGATGTGCACGAAGCCGCGTTCAGCGCTGATCTTCCTCCGCCATCATCATCTCTCTCTCTCTCTCTCTCTCTCTCTCTCTCTCTCTCTCTCATGCGGATTCAGTGGGAGGGGACAGAGATTCATCAACTACAGTACACACGCCTCACGTGTACACTATCGTCATTTATTCATGCACAGTACTTGCTTCTGGTCCAGACTTTTGCTCTGCGTTATACATTTAAACATGCGTTCCTGCGTTTCACACATACTCTATACTGGGATGTAGATGCACATTGATGATGTTGTGGTGATAAAGCAGGTCAGAAGATTTTCAGAGCTCATAGTAAGATTGTAGGGTGTGCCGCTGGCAGGCCATCAGAAAAGCTTTTAGTCTTAGTGTTACAGCACCATCACTCTGCTGTATGCTGTGGTCTACTGAATCTAATTAGATAAAGCTATTTCCCGAGCCCATGCTTTGAGCTACCACAGTGCATTTGCTGATAATACTGCACACGTTCACACACACACACACACGCATGTCTGTGTGACAAAATTCCCTATGAAGAGCTGGTAGTACTTGAACTGCACACGGTCACTGTGCTGCTGGCACAATGCAGAAACTCAGTTTGAGGTGTCAATGCAGCACATATTTAAAAGATTATATTTTGGCATTTACTGGAAGAGTAGAGCTCCCGCTGGCTGTGGCACCATGATGGGTCGCCAGCCCTGAACACATCATCAGCACAGCTGAAAGGACAGACAGGAAGGGTGCAGATGGAAACTGGGTCAAGTGAATGGCTTATAATTCTATACATATCATTCTAAGATTTATACATCTGTAATGAATAAATTGATCACCTTCAGCTTGAAAATACAGCTTGCTAATAATATCTGTATCAGAGCTGGTGTGGAGCTTTTAACACATTACAGGGACTTGGAGGGCTCCATGTGTCAAAAATGATTTATTGCCTTTTCATGAAACTCTCTCCAGTACAAATAGCAGAAATAGCCTTGAACTGAATGTAGGGATGCCTTTAAAATAGGAACATGTTTGTGTTCGTCTGTGTAATCTGTGTTGTAAAATTTTAGGGACATTTAAGTCTGAAGCCAGAGTAGTGTCACAACACAACTCATGCTTGTGGCTCACTGTGACACTTTTCTCTTTTTTTTGGAACATCGAGTGACAGAAACATCGAAAGCAAAAGATTTCTCAGTAGTCATTGATGTTTGGGTTTTCTTATACAGACAAATAATACAACATAATCACACACAACACAACACATATAAGACATTATTATAAACAGTTTTTTTTAGGATTCATAATATTTTGTAACGGGTACGCTGGGCTCCAAAGCTACACCTCCACAGCACTTTTTCTCTTTTTTATAACTCCACCTCTCCCTATATTCACGCACACCTTTCTGTCTGGCCTCAACAAGAGTCTTCAGTGATCATCATTCTTTGTTTTTTCCTCACTCATCATACAATTGACACCTGTGTAAGAGGTGCGTGCTCCATTCATTCCTATGTGTAAAAGAGACATTCGTTCTGTTATCCACTGTGTTTGGATGAATGTAAATAAACCTTTGACTGAACAAACCGTATGAACTCCAGATCTGTTTGCAGCAGATAATGTCCATCAAGCTCTCACCACTTCAGAGTCTGCTCCAACACAACCCCCACCTCATGGTCAACCCAGCACCCTACTCGTGCTCTGCAGAGGACTGCAATGGCTTTTACTCCCATTTTTACCACTAAATGAGACAAAACTGCTTTTGTCATCTCATGCTTTATGTAATTCCCTATTCCAGTGGCCCACCATTTTAAAAAAATACAGTCCTCCCAGTTCAATCACCCTCCAGTTTCTATTCCTCCAGAACAAGACTCACTCTAGACCAGGGATGGGCAAACTGGGTCCTGGAGGGCCGCTGTCCTGCAAAGTTTAGCTCCAGCTTGCCTCAACACACCTGCTTCAAAGTTTCTTGTATGCCTAATTAGACCTTGATTAGCTGGTTCAGGTGTGTTTAATTGGGGTTGGAACTAAACTCTGCAGGACAGCGGCCCTCCAGGACCGAATTTTCCCATCCCTACTCTAGACTCTTATGTCTTTACTGTGCTGCCGAATGGCATGTCATTGCTATGCGTCCCGCTCAATGTCCTTGGCCATTGGCAAGTCATATAGCCTGCCGTAAAGACTGCTGCTGATGTATCCATCTCTGTTACAGCCCTTATCAAATCTGGGTCAGCGTGCAACTTCATATCCAGAGAACTCTGCATGTGGCCTGGCTTGGGTTTTTCTTGAGATTGGCAGCAAAGTCCAACCAATACTGGAGCCTCTCTCGAGTCAGAGAGACATATGACACAGTGCAAGTCCAGTAAGTCCAAATACCAGTGGTCTCAAACTTTAATTCCTGGTGTCCAGCAGAGTTCAGCTCCAACACACCTGCTCTGTAAGTTTCCAGTAATCCTGAAGATCTTGATTGGCTGGATCAGTTGCGTTTAATTAGAGTTGGATGTAAACTATGCAGGGCAGTGGCCGTCCAGTAACTGAGTTTGAGACCTCTGTCCTGGCAGTTACAGGTCTACAACAGACAGTTCTTGAGTCCTTTGAACTTTTGGTTCTGGAAAGTGCTACTACGGGTATTCTGCTAGGACAACCCATCCAACACAGCCCCATGATCTTCTGGTCATCTGGAAACGTTTTAAAGCAGGGTGGTCAATGTTTTCCTGGTTGCTTCCTTCCTGGTTCCAAGCCCTTCTCAGTCTGTAGAACCTCCACAGAAAGCCCCATAGACTACCAGTCTGTAGAAATTCATGTCTTCCACCAAAAGCCAACAAGCCTCCAACTCCCTCCCCATAGACCATGGGACTGTGCGATCAATCTCATTCTGGGTGAGCCAGTGCCTCGTGCTAAACTCAATCCAATGTCTGTCCCTGAACTAAAGGTCAAGTTGGAGTACGTCCAGGACGCTTCACAACAGGGATGCATCTGTCCTTTCACTGCTGCATCAAGCATCATCTTTATGGCTAAGAAGAATGGAGGCTTAAGACCCTGTATAGACTACTGAGAACTAAAACCCTCCTCCCCGCCGTGCACTCTCAACGCTCAGAGAGGCTGTATTTGTATTGTGTGTTGCATCAAGCCATGACTATGAGAACGTCTGTGGATACTTGTCTCGTCTATGACGCTTCTGTAAAGAAATTTCATCTCAACAAGCGTTATATTTCTGGTTAATTAAAGGACCAATAAAACAAACTCCTACCAACGTTTTCATGTGTGGCTGACTGATTCTAAAATCTGATAAAGACTTGAAAGTGACTGAACAGAGCAGCATTTTACCATGATTGGCTTTAAAATTCCAAGAAGAAAATAATCACAACATGACAAATGAGTGGTTTATTGTAATAACATTTATAGTAAAAATATTTTTCATACATTCTGTACACAAGATGTTGCTTTAGTTCTTTACTTGTGGGAAACATGAAGAACATGAAACCAGAAAGTAAATGAATCTTTACACAGATGCTGAATGTTGAACATCACGTGAAAGAGAATTGAAGTGTGTGTAACCTTCAGTTTGATCCAAACACAGCTGCTGCTGTCAGCACAGGTCACAGGATACTAAAGAATGTCAATGAAATGACGGATTTCTGCTCAGTCAACAAGCATCAAGGATTCAATCCAATTAGAAAACTTTCTTCTTGTTTCATCACTTTTTTTTAACTGCAGTTGTGCCAACAACTGCCTCTCTGGAACTAGATCATTTTCAGATTAAAGAAAAACTAAAGAGACCAGGAGGTCTTCTCTTAAAATCCACCAGTCCTCTAAAACTGATCAGGCATTCAGGAGGCTGTAAAAAAAAACTAGCGTGAACAAAAATGTGTTTCTACATACAAATTAAATTGGTTTCATTTGAAATGTCCCTATAAAACAATTTTCTTGGTAATTCCATATTAAATTATGGTTTTAGGGGCCATCGAGGAGCATCTGACGTTCTCCTGATCTTCTGTGAGGGACGTCAGGATTTCAGATCTTGATGTTTTCAGTGTCATTCATTTAGAGAGAGGATGATGTCATCTTCCAGATCGGAGTTATCAGAGCTATCTGCTGGAGGAATGAGACGACACCGATCAAAAACATTCACAAAAAAACATTTGGCATGTTTTATAATGTCATGCTTTCAATGTGTATGCGTTTTCTGAAGTTTAGCAATTGCCTGCCCCAGACATATGGTCTAATATCAATATTATTTGTTTAATTTTTTCACACAAAAGAAACACTGGGTGATCATTTCTCAATTTCTGTGTATGTAGGAATGAAAGCGTGTGAGAGCAACAAACACACAATAAAGGCATGATCTGATCCAGAGCTGTCGACTCTCTGAACACACTCGCAGTAATGTAGGGCTGGCCTGATAAACCATATCATACCGAATCACCATAAAATGTATGTCAATAATGATGATAAGATCTGGACATTTTCACTCGATATGGATTAACTCGCCGCTGTTGACAGATTTTTTTCTGTCATTAATGAATCAACGGTTTCCTGCCAATGACAGCAGGTGGCGCTCTTACACATCTTCTAAAATAGTATGGCATATCTGGATCATCCATCTGATTTTGATCTGGACAAAGTCTTTGACAAAAACATGAATCATCTCAGCTGTTCATTGAAAATGTTGCTATACCCACATTTAAGAGGTGATAAAAACAACAAATACAGATTGAATAAAACTGTTTCTTTGTTTATAAGCAGAAACTCGAGGCATATTGTTTGCTTATATATATATATATATATATACATTTTCATATTTTATAGTTAAATGTGCCAGGACCTTGAGTGATCACATTTTAGTAAGCTGCAAACTTATGTTTGTTGAGGTCAAATGTGTTATGTTTGCACAGTTAAGTTAGTCTCTCTTTTGTTAATAAATTATATTTTAAAATGAACCCACTTGTTTCTTTTGATTTCAGTCATTGTTGATATACTCTCAAAGCTGACAGCATTAACAAATTACATATCTTAATAAATATCATTATCGGTCAATATAGAACAAAATGATTGAGATTACATGTTTGCCATATCGCCCAGCTCTACATTTATGCCTTGCACAATGTGTGACATCATATGCTAACACAGTGCTCAGCTGGACTGATTGGACAACCGCTGCATCACTGTATGTGTGTCCTGCCGTTCACAACACACACGCTCAGTATCAGTGGATTATCAGGTTAAAGGCAAACCCCGCCCCCTAAACTTAAAACCCCACCCCACAGCCCTGACTCACATCTGTGCCTCAATTTCATTGGTCAACTCTGTTACTTTGTCACTCCAGCGGTTCAGACATCAAGTCAAGGCTGTATATTATATATCTATATAAATTATGGATCCAACAAACGGTAAAATAAGCCAGTTGATTTATAGCATTTTATTATCATAAATTACAATTAGTAGGTTTTATTTTTTTATTATTTAAACTTTTAATGTTTATCATATGTATTTCTATGGCCTGCAGAGGAGTATCCACTTGTTCTGGCTGTAATCAAGACCAAGTCTCACATCTGAAGGTTAAAAAATTCTAAAAAGTTCAATAAATAAATTTTATAGAAATTCCATGCAAATGTCAACATTATCATGAAAAGTACATTTGTACCCAAAGTTTTTAACCATATAGTGATATCTCAGATGTGAATATTTTGTGGTTTAAATGAAATAGCCATGAAAAGTTTCTGTTAAAGTTTGTAAAGCATTTTCATTTTCTTATAGTTAAGTAAGAGCAAATTTCAGATTTGTTATGTCCACAATGTTGTTTCTTCCTCATAAATGAAATTAAAAGAAATATTAATGTTTCTTGAAGAGCTGTCATTTCTCTATTTGTTGGGTATTATTGCTGTTGGTTTGTGCCTTTTCATTGACTGAATTCCGACACAGTATGTTTCATCTCAAAAACTTTAATTTTTTGTCACGTCCATAACACATGAATATTTCTCTCATCTAAAACAGAAAACATGAGTATAGACTGATATTTTTCTGATGTCCGGACTCGGGGTTTAGGAACGGTATAAACAGATGACTCAATATTAGTAAATTCAGACTTTTGACTGCATCCATATAACGCTAGATTTGCTCTTATAGCTTTCTGATAATAATTTGCAATAAACCTATTTATATTTTGGCATTAAAATATGTTGTGGCGAATAAGCGCTGTGATGTAGTTGACCAATGAAATTGAGGCAGAGATGCGAGTCATGGCTGCGGGGTGGAGTTTGTGTTTAACTGGTTTGGGGGAAAACACACTCAGGTCTTTAAGATTACTGTTGAATTAACCGTTTAGATTGACTAAACCCTTAGAAAGGGATTTTACATAAATCTATTGTGTTATTGTATTGGATGTTAAATTCTGATTGTACTGCACTAAAGCATGACACTATTGTTTATTTTGAATGTCTACCAGGCCAGGTATCTGAATCTGTAAAGGATGTAAAGGTGGACAATATTCATATCTCTGTATCTTTAGGATGACATACAGTATACAGTCATGTGAAAAAATTAGGACACCCAATAAAAGTTTGTGTTGAACATAGTTAAACATATGGACATTTAATCTTCATTTTAACAATATTGGTAGAAGTAATATAACCAAACAAATAAAACCAAAGAAAAGATCTTTTTAAAATGATCTAAAAAATGTAATAAAAAAATAAAATCTAATTTCTAGTGAGGATAAAGTAAGGACACCCCCACATTTATGTGAACTGGCTCAAATGACCTACAGGTGTATCACATCAGGTGTAAATGATCAGAAGATTGTTATAAAGCAGACTGAAGGAGGCTCGTCTTATTTAAACCTCAGACATTTCGTTTGGTTTGCTCTTAATTGTTGAAGTAAGAGGAATCACCATGATGAGATGAAAAGATCTCTGAGATCTTCAAACTCCAGAAGATTGTTGATGCTCATGAGTCTCATAAGAGATATAGGGGTGTCCTAATTTTGTCACGTGACTATATATATGGTATTTTCTACAAAAAAGAATAAATGTTTACTTGATTTTGTGGGAAACAAAGTAGAGATAAATGTTGATTTATATTACATGTCTTTTTGCAGTGATGTTAACAGGCTTAAAATCACTAATAGACTTTATGTCACTCAATGTGGCACAGGTTCAGCACAGACCTATTCAATATAAATATAATGGAGTAAAAAGAATAATCGAATACTTCAATTCCACTAATTCCATTAGATACAAATAAAAATAACACAGACTCTTATGACAAAGGATTGATTTCAGGAGGATCAGCAGAGACATCAGACACCGTCACTCCACGAGCAAGAGCTGAGAGAATTATGCAGAACATTATTCACATTACTCTGCATTTATGAATGTTTGTGACATAAAACAGAACCATCCTGTGTCTAAAATCACTGTATGAGAAGTTATTTAAACGCGTCTCTCTCTCTCTCTCTGTGCACAGCAAAAACTCATTTAAATTCAGATATTTTCTCTGTTAAAACAGGATTGTGACAGCAGTAAGATGAAAACAAGCGTCTTTTCACAGGCTTATAAAGGGTGTCAGAGAGAAATTAATTGTTTATTTTTAAAATAATGCCCTAGTCATGTCAATGCAGACTTATGTTAGACCAAACAAGGATCCTGTAAACTGGAAGTAATGTATTTCATTTAAATACTATAATAATAATAATAATAATAATAATAATAATAATAATAATAATAATAATAATATTATTTCACCTTATGGAACAAAATAAATCAAAAATCCATCCCACCCCCTTTAAGAGCGATTTACTTAATTTGCCAGCACCAGTCAATCCAGAAGAAAATAACTGACATGAAGAAAAGCCCTCAGCTGAATACCAGTAGAATCTAAATTAAAATGCAGATTTAGCGTGAGGTGCTTTTCTAAATGACAAATCAATGTGGAAGTGAACGCAATGCAACGTCCTAAAAGCATGTGAACATCAACTTACTGTTGTCTAGAACAAGGTCCACATCTCTGTCATCAGAATCCTCATATTCTTCATCATCGTCGTCGTCCATCATCATCATCATCGTCATCGTCGGCCTCTTCATCCAGCAGACGAGCCACCTCCTCATCATCAGACGGAGAGAAATCCTGCTCAACATCCTCCTCTTCCTCTCCGTTATTCTCGTTCTCCAGCTCGGCCAGCAGAGGATCCGTGTCGATGTCATCGATGTCATCATCGGTGTCATCATCATCTTCATCCTGATCATCATCCTCCTGTGTGAAAAACACCACATGTCATTGCTCTGCTGGCTTGCCATTAGACAGAAACATGAACTAGAACGAACGTAAACTGCCGTGGACAACAAATCCAAACTAGATCATGTTCAGATTTCAACTAAATGATGGGTGTAGATTAAGACACTGGGAATTAAATTAAGTTCTAAACATCTCATGAAGCTAAAGAAAGTGATTGATCTGAATCATTCTCACCTGATCTTCCTCATCCTCCTCCTCCTCAGCAAGTCTCTGTCGACCAACTTCATACAGCCGACACACCGTGTCCATGTTTATGGAGTCCTGATTCTGTGTCACAGAGATGATGTCATCACTGCCTGTTATACATTAATCACAGCATTGTGATGTGTGGTGTGAAACGTACTTCAATGACGGCCAGGTAGCAGTCTTTAGTGTCTGTACACAGGTCAAAAATATTCCTCTTCACATCAATAGTGGCTGAAAAAACAAACATCATTAAAACATTTTGTGCATTAAAAAAAGATCTTCATAAAGTCTCTTTAACAATAAGATTAACATTAAGAAAGTAAACATACACAACATGACTCCATCTATAAACCATTAAATAGTATATAAAGGAAAATGAAACAGATTAATACACTTACAGACAGTTTTCTTACAGAATATTAAAAATATATGTCTTTAACATTGATAAATTGATTGTATATTTCTTGATAGGTTTATTTTTCATATATATATATATATATATATATATATATCTCAGTGAATGAGACTTAAGGAGAATTATAAAAACCTACTTTATCTTAGAAAAAATACTGCATTGTCTCCTAAACCCACAAGAGGGCGCAGCACAATGACCCAATGAAATAAACCATGTCAAGCTTTGCATTGTCTTAGTTAACCGAAAATTATCGAAATGAAAGTGCATGTAGATATGTGGAAGTGCATAAGAAAACACTTCAACAACCAGCATGTGGATTTATATTCACACAAAGTAAAGTGCGGTTCAGAAACTATCCACCTATACATTTATATTGGTTAGAATTATTCTTTACGTGTCACTTGTGGTTTGGGAACTGATAAAGTGTTCAGTGATCACTCTATACAATTTAAAGAAATGTTTTAGCTCAACATGTTGCCATATATATATATATATATATAACATATATACATTCATCTCTTTAACATAACAGACACATAGTCCAACAGTTTATAACACAAATCCTCTAAGGGATTGTTAGGCTGCATTAATTAGATCAACGGGAACTGGGAACACTTCCCTAACAATCTGATGCACTTGTTGAATCTAAGGGTGTGAAACAGTATTTTACTCTCAGTTTGTTTGTTTCTTATTATTCTGAGGTTGTATCCAGTCCATACGCTGACCTGACGCTGGATCTGTCAGGAGGAGAACCTGCACTCATTATAGCTAATGCTAATGCTAGTTACTACATTAATGATAATGCTAAACAGTATTTATGCTAATCTCTTTAACTATTTAGCTTTGACTAATGAACTAGTTCTTTTCTGTCTATGTCATCAGTTTGATGTTATAGCTGAACTCAGTCATCTCAGTCATCCCCGACTAAACAATCCTTTATTGTAGAATATTAGCCTTTTAACTACTACCTAGTTTATCATCCACACAAACACATTGTTAAACTCAATCTCAACTAACAATCCAGATCAACTCAAAACTCAGACCTACATGACTTCAAACTTTAGTAAATTCAGTTCACAACTTTAAATCAAATCATTTTTATCAAACTACTGACTGCAGCTGTGACGCGTCAGAGGAGAAATGACCCTCCAAGTGAGTCTCCATATATATATATATATATATATATATAGATTCATTAATGGAGTTTGGGTTCTCTCAAGGGTTTTTCTCCATATATATATATATATATATACACATTCATTAATGGAGTTTGGGTTCTCCCAAGGGTTTTTCTCCATATATATATATATATATATAGATTCATTAATGGAGTTTGGGTTCTCTCAAGGGTTTTTCTCCATATATATATATATATATACATATATATATATATATATATATATATAGATTCATTAATGGAGTTTGGGTTCTCAAGGGTTTTTCTCCATATATATATATATATATATATTCATTCATTAATGGAGTTTGGGTTCTCCCAAGGGTTTTCTCTCCATATATATATATATATATATATATAGATTCATTAATGGAGTTTGGGTTCTCTCAAGGGTTTTCTCCATATATATATATATATATATATATTTATATATATATATATATATATAGATTCATTAATGGAGTTTGGGTTCTCTCAAGGGTTTTTCTCCATATATATATATATATATATATATATATATATATATATATATATATATATATATATATATATATATATATATACATTCATTAATGGAGTTTGGGTTCTCCCAAGGGTTTTTCTCCATATATATATATATATATATATATATAGATTCATTAATGGAGTTTGGGTTCTCCCAAGGGTTTTTCTCCATATATATATATATATATAGATTCATTAATGGAGTTTGGGTTCTCTCAAGGGTTTTTCTCCATATATATATATATATATATACAGGGAGTGCAGAATTATTAGGCAAATGAGTATTTTGACCACATCATCCTCGTTATGCATGTTGTCTTACTCCAAGCTGTATAGGCTGGAAAGCCTACTACCAATTAAGCATATTAGGTGATGTGCATCTCTGTAATGAGAAGGGGTGTGGTCTAATGACATCAACACCCTATATCAGGTGTGCATAATTATTAGGCAACTTAACAAAAAACAAATTTATACCCATTTCAATTATTTATTTTTACCAGTGAAACCAATATAACATCTCAACATTCACAAATATACATTTCTGACATTCAAAAACCAAACAAAAACAAATCAGTGACCAATATAGCCACCTTTCTTTGCAAGGACACTCAAAAGCCTGCCATCCATGGATTCTGTCAGTGTTTTGATCTGTTCACCATCAACATTGCGTGCAGCAGCAACCACAGCCTCCCAGACACTGTTCAGAGAGGTGTACTGTTTTCCCTCCTTGTAAATCGCACATTTGATGATGGACCACAGGTTCTCAATGGGGTTCAGATCAGGTGAACAAGGAGGCCATATCATTAGAT
The DNA here is from genome assembly GCA_019155185.1 of Beaufortia kweichowensis. NCBI lineage: Eukaryota > Metazoa > Chordata > Actinopteri > Cypriniformes > Gastromyzontidae > Beaufortia > Beaufortia kweichowensis. The sequence continues at coordinate 16,480,100 of CM032806.1, forward strand.
TTTCTTCTTTTATACCCTTTCTTGCCAGCCACGCTGTGGAGTACTTGGGCGTGTGATGGAGCATTGTCCTGCATGAAAATCATGTTTTTCTTGAAGGATACAGACTTCTTCCTGTACCACTGCTTGAAGAAGGTGTCTTCCAGAAACTGGCAGTAGGACTGGGAGTTGAGCTTGACTCCATCCTCAACCCGAAAAGGCCCCACAAGCTCATCTTTGATGATACCAGCCCAAACCAGTACTCCACCTCCACCTTGCTGGCGCCTGAGTCGGACTGGAGCTCTCTGCCCTTTACCAATCCAGCCACGGGCCCATCCATCTGGCCCATCAAGACTCACTCTCATTTCATCAGTCCATAAAACCTTAGAAAAATCAGTCTTGAGATATTTCTTGGCCCAGTCTTGACGTTTCAGCTTGTGTGTCTTGTTCAGTGGTGGTGGAGACTTTCTGCCTTTCTTACCTTGGCCATGTCTCTGAGTATTGCACACCTTGTGCTTTTGGGCACTCCAGTGATGTTGCAGCTCTGAAATATGGCCAAACTGGTGGCAAGTGGCATCTTGGCAGCTGCACGCTTGACTTTTATCAGTTCACGGGCAGTTATTTTGCACTTGGTTTTTCCACACTTCTTCTTGCGACCCTGTTGACTATTTTGAATGAAACATATTGACTGTTCGATGATCACGCTTCAGAAGCTTGGCTATTTTAAGACTGCTGCATCCCTCTGCAATATATCTCACTATTTTTGACTTTTCTGAGCCTGTCAAGTCCTTCTTTTGACCCATTTTG
>CM032806.1:16483382-16515882 GCA_019155185.1 Beaufortia kweichowensis
GATCATCCAGGAAGGAATGTCTAGAAAGAAACACCAAGACTTCATCAAAAGCTCTTTTCTTGTGTTTACAGTGTGAGACCAAACACACGGCTGAAGCACAACAGCGTTGCACAGACCAATCAGCAGATGACACCGAAGTAGCACAAGAGTCATTCAACAGTGATGTGCTGATGTCATACACCGGCACACGTACATGTGAACTTACTTCATAATGAAGACAGACTTCATACCCCACAGAGCAGATAAAGGATAACTCCATGATGCTGACGTCAATAACAATGAGCCGTCCTGACAAACACACACAGTAACCGTTAGTCACTCATTACACATGTGTTCAATATTACATCTGTATAATTGACAAATCCAGATCTGTGTGTTACTGTGTTTGTGTGTGTGTGTGTGTTACTCTGGAGGGTTCGAGGTGTTTGTGTGTGTATTACTCTGGAGAGTTCGAGGTGTTTGTGTGTGTGTTACTCTGGAGAGTTCGAGGTGTTTGTGTGTGTGTTACTCTGGAGGGTTCGAGGTGTTTGTGTGTGTGTTATTCTGGAGAGTTCGAGGTGTTTGTGTGTGTGTTACTCTGGAGGGTTCGAGGTGTTTGTGTGTGTATTACTCTGGAGGGTTCGAGGTGTTTGTGTGTGTGTTACTCTGGAGGGTTTGAGGTGTTTGTGTGTGTGTTACTCTGGAGGGTTCGAGGTGTTTGTGTGTGTGTTACTCTGGAGGGTTCGAGGTGTTTGTGTGTGTGTACTCTATTCTGGAGGGTTCTCTGAGGTGTTTGTGTGTGTATTACTCTGGAGGGTTGAGGTGTTTGTGTGTGTGTTATTCTGGAGGGTTTGAGGTGTTTGTGTGTGTGTTACTCTGGAGGGTTGAGGTGTTTGTGTGTGTGTTATTCTGGAGGGTTCGAGGTGTTTGTGTGTGTATTACTCTGGGTCTGGGTTCGAGGTGTTTGTGTGTGTGTGTGGGATACTCTGGAGGGTTCGAGGTGTTTGTGTGTGTGTGTGTATTACTCTGGAGGGTTCGAGGTGTTTGTGTGTGTGTGTATTACTCTGGAGGGTTCGAGGTGTTTGTGTGTGTGTGTTACTCTGGAGGGTTCGAGGTGTTTGTGTGTGTGTTACTCTGGAGGGTTTGAGGTGTTTGTGTGTGTGTTACTCTGGAGGGTTTGAGGTGTTTGTGTGTGTGTGTATTACTCTGGAGGGTTCGAGGTGTTTGTGTGTGTGTTACTCTGGAGGGTTCGAGGTGTTTGTGTGTGTGTGTATTACTCTGGAGAGTCTGAGAGGTGTTTGTGTGTGTGTGTATTACTCTGGAGGGTTTGAGGTGTTTGTGTGTGTGTGTGGAGGGTCTGGAGAGTGTTTGTGTGTGTTTACACTCTGTGTGTGTGTGTGTGTGTTACCTGGAGGGTTCAAGGTGTTTGTGTGTGTGTTACTCTGGAGGGTTTGAGGTGTTTGTGTGTGTATCACTCTGGAGGGTTTGAGGTGTTTGTGTGTGTGTTACTCTGGAGAGTTGAGGTGTTCGAGTGTGTTTGTGTGTGTGTGTGTTACTCTGGAGGGTTCGAGGTGTTTGTGTGTGTGTTACTCTGGAGGGTTTGAGGTGGTTTGTGTGTGTGTGTGTGTATTACTCTGGAGGGTTCGAGGTGTTTGTGTGTGTGTTACTCTGGAGGGTTTGAGGTGTTTGTGTGTGTGTTACTCTGGAGGGTTGAGGTGTTTGTGTGTGTATTACTCTGGAGGGTCTGAGGTGTTTGTGTGTGTGTGTGTATTACTCTGGAGGGTTCGAGGTGTTTGTGTGTGTGTGTATTACTCTGGAGGGTTTGAGGTGTTTGTGTGTGTGGAGTTTGTGTTTGTGTGTTACTCTGGAGGGTTTGAGGTGTTTGTGTGTGTGTTTACTCTGGAGGGTTCGAGGTGTTGTGTGTGTGTGTGTGTGTGGAGGGTTACTCTGGAGGGTTTGAGGGTTGAGGTGTTTGTGTGTGTGTTACTCTGGAGGGTTTGAGGTGTTTGTGTGTGTATCACTCTGGAGGGTTTGAGGTGTTTGTGTTACTCTGGAGGGTTCGAGGTGTTTGTGTGTGTGTGTATTACTCTGGAGGGTTCGAGGTGTTTGTGTGTGTATTACTCTGGAGGGTTCGAGGTGTTTGTGTGTGTGTTATTCTGGAGGGTTCGAGGTGTTTGTGTGTGTATTACTCTGGAGGGTTTGAGGTGTTTGTGTGTGTGTGTTTGTGTGTGTATTACTCTGGAGGGTTTGAGGTGTTTGTGTGTGTGTGTATTACTCTGGAGGGTTCGAGGTGTTTGTGTGTGTGTGTTACTCTGGAGGGTTTGAGGTGTTTGTGTGTGTATTACTCTGGAGGGTTTGAGGTGTTTGTGTGTGTGTGTTTGTGTGTGTATTACTCTGGAGGGTTTGAGGTGTTTGTGTGTGTGTATTACTCTGGAGGGTTTGAGGGTGTGTGTGTGTGTGTGTATTACTCTGGAGGGTTTGAGGTGTTTGTGTGTGTGTATTACTCTGGAGGGTTTGAGGTGTTTGTGTGTGTGTATTACTCTGGAGGGTTTGGGGGGTTTGTGTGTGTGTTTGTGTGTGTGTATTACTCTGGAGGGTTTAGGGGTGTTTGTGTGTGTGTTACTCTGTGTGTGTGTGTATTGTTTGTGTGTGTGGGTTTGGAGGGTTTTTGTGTGTGTGTGTATTACTCTGGAGGGTTTGAGGTGTTTGTGTGTGTGTATTACTCTGGAGGGTTTGAGGTGTTTGTGTGTGTGTATTACTCTGGAGGGTTTGGGGTGTTTGTGTGTGTGTTTGTGTGTGTGTGTTACTCTGGAGGGTTTGAGGTGTTTGTGTGTGTGTATTACTCTGGAGGGTTTGGGGTGTTTGTGTGTGTGTTTGTGTTACTCTGGAGGGTTCGAGGTGTGTGATGGCAGAGTTGTGGCAGCTGTAACTGGCTTCCTCTTGTCCGCTGAACACATTGTAGAGTTTGAGTTGTCCTGTGCACGTGCCCAGCATAAGGAAACGCTCTCGTGCTGAGAACGCACAACACATGAAGCCACTCTCATCTTCCTCAGCCTCACGGAACACAGAGATGGGCCGAAACCTAAACACGCACACATACACATACATACCATTAACAAATGGGAGTAAATAAACAGTTCTGGTCCATCACAAACATTATCAATCAATCTGAATTATAATTCACTGATCTTGTACACGCAGTATTGGTTTAATACCTGCTGAAGATGAGATGTCTGTCGAAACAGCCTCCATCCACACCGCCGTATTTAGGGTAGATGACCCTGCGGGTGTGTCGAGGGGTGAAGTTGACAGGAGCCTGTCGTCTCTGTTTGGGTTCAGGACACTGATGTGGTGTGAAGAGACTGAAGGGTGGACACGTCGTCACCGGATTCTTGCAGCGCGCGTGCTGCTCGCGCAAATACTCTGTAATGATACTAAAAACACGAGACATGCTGATGTTTGTCTTACTGCAGACGTGTGCAAACTTTACAACCACAATGAAGACATTTTTTAAGCAGAAAATCCATGAACAATGCAACTGAACAATAATATTAAACAAAACACTCTTTATCTGTAAGAATATCTATATCTAAAGTCTCGCCAGACTTTTTAAAGCACTTTCTAATATGAAAGTTCAATATGAATTGAATCTAAAATTTATTATCAAATGTCTTTCTCCTGCCACTAGACTATATGCATCCATTATCAATAGACTAGATTCTTTAGTTTTCAAGCGTTTTCTGCTCAGGCTGGAATGATCATTTTTTGCATCCATTCAAATCCAGTACAGAACAGTATACAGTAAAGAAACAAGACCATTTAGATCTGATGAATTCATTATCTTTACACATGTTCGAGTTGAAGTTTATTTGTATATCGCTTTAACAATGTAGCACTGTTTCAAAGCAGCTTTACAGCAGCATGTGTAGCTCACTAACATTAACATGCTTTAAATCACTAATAGGTTTTATAAAATGTTCATGAAGAGACTCGTGAACATACGTCACACAGGTTCACTGGCAGGTGTAACCTTGTGGAATCGTAAGATTGAGAAAGTTTAAATAAAATGTTACAGAAATACATAATTGAAATGTAGGTCACCTTTTAAGACTTGCGAGACATCTGATTTTACTGTTCCTCAGACCTAAACAGAGTTATAAACTGCAGGCTGTGAAATCACACTTCTCCTGTTTGAGTTGTGTATTCCACATCATCAGTCAAGCAGTGATTGACAGCGTTTTGATCCAGTAGCGTTGGGCGTCTTTACCCATCTTTCATGTTGAGTGAGTGAGTGAGATAGAGAGAGATAGAGAGCGCTTTCGGCTATGAGACTGTGTGTATTGTGAAGAGGAGTGAGCAGGCGTTCAAATTAAATCTACACTAAACATATTCTTCGCATTGTAGAGGGTTGCTTTATAACTTTTGCCACTCTAAAACTTTAATCTGCACGTTACCACACATACATAAATGTATGAATGTATGAAGTGTTTTTTTATTTCTGTTCAATAACTAAAACGGTGGATCATAGCTTTAGGTAGGTGGTGATGATGTGTAAAGGCTGCCGTTGACCTATCAATAACTGTATTGTGTTTATTGACATGCAATAACTGTTTAACTGTTAAGATGAATGTCTTTTTATATACAAATAATGTTTTCATAATTAATAATAATATTAATTATAATGTTCATTTAATAATGATTAAAGTTATAAAATAAACATTCAAGTTATGCTAATTTAAAAAGGTCTTTTTTAATCATATTTCATGTGAATATCACTTGCTTCTCAGTATATTTTAGTATGTTTAAGGCTCTTCATTTTCTTGGCTTAAAGCCGATCCAGTTACTAAGATCGAGAATTTGTCCAGAGAATTCAGAGTTCAAATTCATGCATTTGGCAAACACTTATCCAAGGCGACTTGCACTGCATTTAGAGCTGCACGATTAATCGTGATTCAAACACACATACGATCTCATTCATTAATGTCAACGATTTTTCATTGGTGTTGGTGGTGCCGCTGAAGCAGAGAAAGCAGTAGTGTATAAAACTTGTTTTCCATTTTATTGCGCTCCTTTTTCATTATTCTTTTTGTGTAAGGGTTAGTTTGGAGCGTTAACGCCCAAAACGTGAGTGCAACAGACGAACACGTAAATAATGCAGTGCCTTTGAAAAACACATTCTGTGTGAACAGTCCTAAATGAGGTCTTATTATGACCCTGATTAGAAATATTCAAATGATCAGAAGTACTGGATAAAAGTTATAAACACTAATGTCTACATGATCAAAACAGAGCACATCACATTCTGAACGTAAATTGGCGCTTGGACATGTTGAACATGTTGTGTCTCTGAGACTACATGCTGCAGTCAGTCAAACACCCTCACCCTCCTGCTTATCCACTATGGTCTCATCCACACTTTCTCCCCATACAGTTCTCATCTCTGAATACAAACACTGCTACATGCAGTCACAATTCCACTTTATCATCTAGATTAGACAACTTTTGCTCACATCCATTTGGCTATCGAATGTTCTCTGCGATCATCGTCTCACACTCAGGTCCACAGAGAAGAAGTGGTGCAAATAACAACATCCCACAGGTGTTTGTTGTATCAGTTACTCCTCTCTTCCTTATCTGCAACTGTCAGCCTAAGAAACGCTCCCTAAATCCACTTTAGCGCATTAAGTGTTCAATTCTCTACCAAGCTCACACAAAACAACCTTCTGGAAAACAACCAGTCTGGATACAACACTGAGACTGCCCTTCTCTCTGCAATCAAAGATCTGAGACTGGCAATCAGCAGTACTTATCTTACTGGATCTATTTGCTGCTTTTGATACAGTTCACCAGATCCTTCTTTCAACCCTCATGGCAATGGACATCTCTGCAACTCTGAAATTAGGTAAGTCCTTCAGGCTACCTTAGAAGAGTGAGTTGTCTAAGTTGCAACATTTCACTATGTTTAACGCTTTGTGTGAATGGGGTTTATGTAACCAGGGCCTGGACTCATAAAAATGTATAATATAATGTAATATAATGTAAACAAAAATGCAATTCAATTAAAAAACATTTTTTTACAGAATAATGATCAAGTAATATTTCCAACTTTACAAATCCATCATAAGATTCTGAAGATGACAGCAGACACTTCTCACAGATTGTTTTATTCTTTTCTGACTCTCGTCTACGTTCAAGACTTCTTAGACAAGCCTAACGCTGTTTTAAGTTTTGAAAGTAACACTGCTTTTCTCAAAAGATGAAAGCCAGTTAGCTTCATGATATGACCCAGGCCGAATGAGAAGGTAACACACCTGTCTAGAGTGGGAGGGGAGGGCAGGTGACGGTCCAGCTGTTTCTTCATGGCTGGACTCTGGCTGAAAGCACCGTGATCGGACTTCTGTCGCAACACTTTTGGCCTCTTAGATCCTGCAGAAGCACAAGGTGAAGGCCGCTCCCGCGAGAACACGATACGCCCGATAAGAGGAGAGCCGTTGCTATGGTGAACAGTAGGAGGGGGAGGGGGCAGGGCCTGGGAGGTGGAGGGGCGGGGCTGATGAGGTGGAGTATGAGGGGCATGGCCACCCAGGCGTCCCGCAACCCCATTAGCGAGCCGAGGAGTCCGTGGTATGGCGACGACAGGAGGCGGCGGTGTGGCCACAGAAACGGGATTGAACGGCATTACACCAGCGTGTGAGTGAGCGTGCAACCCCATGGGCAGCTCGGCTTCTTTGGTCAGTACCACAGCTGTGTCCGTAAGACCTTTAGACAAAAGATGATTACGAATGAGCAACAAAAGTTCCTTCTCAGGAAACGAAATGCGAGACTGTGCCACGACGTTAGCGCGCTGCAGTCGCGCCAATGAGACGTCTGTGCCGATTAGCAGTGGCTTTCCAGACACCCGCTCAATAAGTTCTGCTGCGTACTTGCAAAAGCGCACATGCTCGCTGCGCTTGTCCTGAAGCACCGGCTCTTTCATGAGCTGCTGGATCTGCCCGCTGCTGAACAATGGAAGCTTGCTGATTATCTGACGCACAGCAGCGCTGCGAGCCAGCCCGACCAAGGCTTTGCACGCTAGAGCGCGAATCTGATCAGCATCAGTGATAGGCATCTTAATGGTGAGCAAGGACAGCAGGACTTTGATGCCATTGTTCGACTGAACCACGTTCCACATCTTCGCTAGGACGCTTTCACTTGTGCGGTGGGGGTGCGGCAGACGGCGGCGCGGCGTGCCGGAGATGAACTTGCTAATGCTGGAGACACGTTTGTCAGGAGCACAAACGCAGTTGATCACCACCTGCAGGGCAGACTTCTGAATCTCTGCATCATTGACAAACACCTCACCCTCCGCCACCACCAGCACGATGCTCATACCTGCAGATCGCAAATGTGCACATGTTCAGAAAACGTTATTTACAGATATAACAAAATATTAAACAGCAACAGGTAGAATAAATAGCACTGACACAGTTCTGTATGAAAGTGATGTAAAGAAATCTCACCGACAGTAGAGATTGTGGATCCGTTCTCATCCAGCACAGGAACATTCTCGGCTAACAACAGCTGAGTTTTAGGAATAACTGTCAAAATACTTAAGATATCCAGAGCGTATCTCACAGTGTCAGCCCTGAAACAGTCACATTTACCAGAAAATCACTTAAAACCCACAAATGGATGCATGCTGTGTAATACTGTGCAATTGCCCACCTGCCGTAATAGGTTCTCCAGTCGCAGGCGATTGAAATAAGCTGAAGGAGTAGTTGGACGCAGGACAGTTTGTGAAAGACCTCCGCAGGCTCCCAGTAAAAACGAACTGGTCCATACTCCACCAGAAACTCCACCATCTCCACCACTTGCTCATGAGTGTATGAACACGCCTGCGAGACATTCAGAAAAACAATATTGCAGTTTATCATCTAAAAGCAAACCTTGACATCGGTCTTCTGCTGACAAGTCAGAAAGTTAGTGTTTTACCTTGTAGTAAGGCTGTGGGTGTACAGTCGCACCTCCCTCGGTGCGCTGCAGTGATTGCTTCACCTGCTCCACCTTTATGCTCAGATGAGCTTCAAAGTATCTGCGCAGAGCCATGCAGGTGTGTTTGGCCGTCTGTCTACTGGAGAAGATCTCATCATCGCTCAACAGCGCCCCCTGATCCTCTGGATTCAGAATCTCCAGAGTACTGATCTACACACAGAAACAACAACAAACCTTAACACACACGTCACAGGATTTACAATACAGACTGCTCTATTGTTTTACTCAGTTATTTTTTTGTGTTTCGGGGCATTTGAGGCTCTTAACGTGCTCAAAACCTTTTGACACACACAGAGTTGTTGGCCATTAGACATGGGCAAAGGTTGGGATATGAGTGCACATGTAGAAAACTTGGTACATAAGTTATATGGACAAAAGTATTGCGACACACCACTTAATTATTAAAATCAGATGTTTCAATCAGGCCCAGAAGTGACTCACATCTTGTGTGTACATTGAGATCAAAGGTTTGATCAAAATCACTCAAGAGTCTGATCACGTTAATGTGGCTATTGATAGGTCACGCTCATAGCACCATCATCTGCGCAAGAAGTCCGTCACTCACAATAGACTTTAAAATAATGCATTTAAATGATTAAATGAAGATTCTCATTAATTCATCCTTGCAAGTTTTATAGTCCAAATGTCCTCGTTATCAATAACGAAGGGATTTATTGAGTTGTTCTCCGGAAAAAGCCAAACGAGCAGTGGCTGGATTTGTGATGTCAGAGATGCCGATTCATTTGCATACGATCGACCTCGAAGCAACACGAAAACACCATCGCTTCGTTGGCTACGCGTGCAAAAACAGTCCTCGTTTGACAGAGCACCACCACTGAGCGTGTGTGAAACGTCATCCACAACATGTGCACTTTGTCAGTGTGCTAGACAAGAGATGCAACTTTGAGGGAGACAGTGGGGCAAGAGCAGTAAGATGTCAGCCAAGTTCCTGGTTGTGTGGAACAAACATCTTTGCACAAACTTCCAAAGGATCATGAATAAAAGAAAAAATGGATTCAGTTTATTTTTACAGAATGTCCAACCCATGTCAATCCAGAATTACATGCATGTTCAGAGCATTTCACCAATGAATGTTTTCTGAACAAGGCACAAAATGATGCTAGCTTTGCTAAAAGATGTATTCTGAAAGAGTGCACGGTGCCAAGTATTTTAAATCTGTCCAAAATCCCGCAAATGGTAAGTATTTTATTACATTTATTTTTGCTATGATTTGATTACATGCATTAAACTTAAGTACTGTATAAACTCTCTCATCCGTTAGGAATTAGTAAGTAAAATTAAAGACGTAAATCAGTCAATTATTTTAATTCTTACCATGTTGAAACAGGCCGCTAAATTTTTTGTCAAGGGATGGATTGTTTATTTTCATCAGATTCAGGCTCAAACACATATGGTTCAATGACACCGAGAGCCATAGAATCGCTGCTATGGCAATACCAGCAGATGTGTTACGCGCAGAGCACGTGTTGGGGCGTTCAAACCAAATCATTGGCTAGACGCTAACCAATCGTACGAGTTGACAATTTCACCCGATGGCTCTTAAAAGTGGAACACCTTAATCCACATTTTCCAGGCAGCATGTTGAAAAACGTGCATGAAAAGATCAGCGAAAAACTTTATTAATATTGTTTTTACACCTCAGGGAACAAAAAAAAATCCATGCCACCCCCCTTTAAAGGTGAGCTTCCTGAACCACACATTTGCATGTACACACTTTTAAAGAAACAGCACAGGTCATGACTTTTTGAAATAACAGATTATGTCTTTATATAATGTAACACTTAAGAATAGCTGATCACAATTCCCTGCCCACACCCTGACCTTTAACCCAGCTGCTCGTATCCACATTTAAGAAAGAAACTCGTGCAGTTATGTACCAGGTTGACGAGACGCCTCAGGCCGTCCTGTTTGTCGAAGAGCTCGAGGACGGCTCTAAAGGAGAAGCAAATGGAGAAGAACATGGTGGCGTGACAGCAGCCGGACGCGTGCGAGCACTCCAGCAGCCACAGCGTGTAGCTCACCACCTCCGACAGCAGAGAATGTGGCAGCATGCAGACCTGCGCAGAACACATTAAATCATCGTGAGACGCACGCGAAACACAAGAGCAAAGACGATCGGAGCGGGGCGGTACGATCTTACCCTCTCCATGGCATCCTGGTTATAGGCGAGGTAATAGAGGCACAGAGAGACGCCCGTGGCGGCCATGGAGGGTCGCGGGATCTCCAGTAACTTCTGCACTCCGTCGTGAGCCACAAACTCAGCGGCAAACTTTTTATGGAGGAGGAGAGAGGCCAGGTACTGAAGACAGAAGACATGATGAGCCTAACAAACTCCAGTCATTCAAACAATCATCACGTCAAAACAGTCAGTCGTGGGATCTCGTCACACTTCTAATTTTTATCTAAATTAAAATAAAAAGGATTTGAAGTGTGTTTGACTGGTAGTGTATGTGAGATTTCTCTGATACCTTCAGGGCTTCGAAGGTTAGCTGGACATCATTCGTCTGCTTAAGGTCCATGTAATGCATCAGAAGCTCACGAGCACCCAACTGCATGAAAACAGCTAACAACTACGCACACACACACACACACACACACACACGCGCACGCACACACGCACACACACACGCACGCACACACGAAAAAGAGTCAACTTTGCTTATGTAACTCTGAATTCTGTTCATTCATCAAACTAAAATGAGCTTTTCAATCATTGGTCCATTCATAAACATCAAATAAAAATGTCAAAACGTAAGTTGGAAATAATTATTCTGAAGTTCTTGGAAGGAAAATAAGTGTTTTTGGTAATATTTCAAAACAGAATTCCTAATATTACTTGAAGTGGAATAGAAGACTTTCACAGCATGTATTAATCCTAGTTCATGTTTATTTCTACACGAATGCATTTTGTACAAGACAACCACTATACAGACTATCCATACAACACATGTTCCATGCTCAGTAATGTAATATTTATTATTTATTATAGTATTATACGGTGATGTTAAAGCATGTTTAAACAGCACATGTGTTTAAACTTAAAATACTGAAATTAGTCAGTCATCTGTTGTATATTTTATAATAAGTCTCAGTGTGAAGAAGAGTTCAATTAGACAAGAGCTTTATAAGACACAAAACTCTGCGGTGACAGTTTCTGATTCTTGTAAAAACGTCTTTTCGAACAGTATTTTTTCTTTTCAAATAATTTTAACATTGAACATTGATCAAACATTGAAGGCATAGTTCACCCAACAATAAACATTATTTTTTATTTACTCGCCCTCATGTCATATCAAACCTTTATGACCAGCAAAACGCTGGTAACCGGCACTCATTCACTTTCATAGTATGAACACAAGGTACAACAGAAGTCAATGAGTGCCATAACCAGCGTTTTGCAAGATTTCCCACAAAATTATTTTCCACAAAAGAAAGAGTCATATACAGGGTTTGAATGACATGCAGTTTTAGAAATGACGACATAATTGGGTGAACTATCCCTTTAAATACACCGTCATGTATGTCAAAGGCATGATGTGAGGTTTACCTCCTGATATTCTCCCAGCGGTGTGAGATACTGCAGTATGAGACGCTGCTCTATACCGGCCGTCAGCGGATACAGATGATAATTGTTTCCTATGACCCACGGGCTCATCTCAGACCAGCTGCTGTTGGACAGCTCGCTAAAGCTTCGCTCTGGTTCAGGCGAGGAGAAGTTCAGCTTCTGCTTCACTTTTCCTCCGTTCTCTTTTTTCCTCCAGTTTTTCGTGCCTTCTCCAGGATCCGTTTTGCTGGAGTTTAAGGTCAGATCCACGGCGGGCTTCATCTGACCCTTCATCCCCGCACACCTCCCGGCGCTCTTCGCGGGGACGTCGGCGTCCGAGCTCTTCTGCTCGCCGTGGGCGTGTGGGACGCTGTTGGCGAATTCACCATCCACGGCTTCCTCGTCCACGGGCAGCAGCGGCGGGACGCTCTTGACCGGACGTTTGCCGTCTCTTCTGTTCTCCGTCTCTTTATCCTGAAGCTCTCGCAGCCTCTGCAGCATGAGAGGAACCTGCAACATTCATATCACAAAACACACACGAGCTCAAGAGTATTTAAAGACATCGCTAGATGAAATAAACTGATTGGACATCCCAGAGCTCAGCTATAAACAAAAACAAAACAAAAAAATCTCTAGCAGTCACGCAAGTTAATCTTTGTTTCACGAGCGTTACGTCTGCGTCACTGGACTCACGAGCACAGAGTTCTCCTCGCGGTAGTTGGCAGCGATGTCCTGGTTCTCCATGGCTCCGGCCAGCAGTCCTGTGGCATAAATCCTGAGGGGATGTTCTGCCTCCCGAGCCCATTTAAACAAGCGCTCCACTATCCCGTCCTGAGACACACACACACATTCATTATCTGCACGTGTATGGAGGAAACTCAGGCTGTACAGCAAACGCACGAATAAAAGCGGATCACCTTCTCCTGAAAGACGACAGCGGTCTCGAGGCCGGGCATGATGTTAAGCAGCAGTCTGCACGCGGCGGTGTTCAGAGACACTTCCCTGCTGCTCATCACGTACGAGTTCACCAGCTGAACACAACAAACACACGCTCAGAGCCCATTTCACATTACTCATGTAGAAGATCAGCATCTGTCTTACCGCATTCATAAAATCATCATTCTTGAAGAGGATTTTCAACAGGTGTCCCAGCATGCACTCCGGGTCTGCTCGTCCTTCACAACGACACAAGAAATACTTGACTGAATTATTTTAATAAGCAGAAGATCACACACACACACACATTCAAACTGTCACAATTTATTTCGAGCTGAAAGCCTGTGATGAACATTGCTGAATGAAAAGCTTGGGTAAGCGTGAAATATCACCTGGATGTCGGTCATCAAACGGATCGGGATCAGCCTTGTGATATTCCTCCGTCTCTCGCTCAACAAGCTCAGAAATCCTGAAGAAAATAAAATTCAAGTGTAAACTTTCATTACAAATCAAAAGGATGTAAGCCGGATGACAGAGGTGTCATTGAAAAACCATGATAAACAACTGAAGGAGCTCAGTTATGTTCTCTGTCTTGGGTTTTGTGATACTGCAGAAGTTGGATTTGAAAAACAAAAAGGAGGACAAAGAGATGAAATATCTGACAACAATTTGCAGTGGAAGAACCCAACATACCTCCGTTTTCACATTTAAACAGACAGTTTGTCTGACAGATTTAAAGGGGACATATCATGAAAATTAGTGCTATAATCAGGTCCCAAGTGCATCAACCAACCCAGTAACTTGAAAACCCTAAAAGCATGTGAAAAAACAAAGCTCAGGTTTCACTCCCCTTTTGACGTATGAAGGGATCTTACTATAACACTTAGTCTGCATGTTTTGACCCTGCCAAACGCAGGCATGTGAGACAGGTGCTCGCTGTAGTAGAAAAACAGCTCAAAGAGTGAAGTTTACACATCGATTCAGTCATGAGGTGAAATTGATGCCATTATTACTGTTTATGGCTGACAGCTAAAGCTTGTGTTTATAAGAGGCGGGACATCACGCTGATGACCAATCAGAAAAGAAATCAGAGCGTTTCACACTGCAATAATGTAAAATATGAGAAAACACAAACACAAAAGAACTTTGTAAAAGGTATAATCTGACCCCTTTAAGCTAAACTTTTATAAACCGTGTACACAACAGCCTCAAACAAATCATCTACCCGTCAACCACCTGCACCCATCATTTTCTCTCTCTGCACCCGATCGTCACATGAATTATTCCAGCTCTTTGTTTTAAGCGTGATGTCAGTGGATCGGTCGTTTTTAACAGCAGATTCAGTGACGTTCTGCACATCTCTGATAAACAATACGCTGATCGTAAGCCGCTTTTAAATGTTTGGCCAGATTAGTCTAGATTTTCTTCCTTTAATACTCCCTTCAGACTTTAATGGGAATATCGCCGTTTCTGTCACTGCAACTTAAACACACAAACTATATGTTCAGCCCAAGCAATGACTAGATAACTGCACATTTATCAGCCGTAACACTCACATAGTTTAACATTAAATCACATTACAGGCTGCAACATTAGAGTTTTACATTTATAGTTTATCAGGAATTTAAAACAAACGTATAATCTTTCATTTCGTGGCCATTTTCACATCAACCATAGCTACTTGAGTTGTCCTAGACGAGGCGCTTTTGCGTCCGCTGTGCGACCTTCTTAACAATTAAGGACTTTTATGCCCAAACACTCATCGCTTACACAGATACGATCTCTTTAGTCTCCATTTCTGCTTTAAGAATGGACCTCCATCCTGTCTACCTGATGAAAAATGCATTTTTAAACATGTTATATTTCAAAGAATGTAGATAATATTTGCATAATTCATGATCAATCTTATCCACTGGTAATTAACTCGCAGTTGACCCACCCACACATCACTAATGCACATGCATTTCAGAATCAGAATATTATCAAAGACACTTAATATTAACAAAATGCGTCACCGCCGTTACTATGAATGGGGTGGATTGTAATGCTCAATATGGCCGTTCTAGTGACAGAAGTCCAGTGAAAAAAACAATCACCAATGGATAAAGACGGAGGTTTCTCTAGAGGAGGAGCCGTTTACAGAGACTCGGGAGGCGCTAGACAACATGTGCACATGTGCAGTAGCTAAAGACATCTTAAAAAACATATGTTATTATATGTTGCGATAAATTGCGATTTCGATTGTAGAAACATCTGCCATCCCACATTCAAGTAGATGGGACTGTTGTCTTGATTGTCATGGTGGTGGAGTGAACCGACTTCTGGAAACAGACTTTGGTATTATCTGCATTTCGTCTCTCATCCTGAAGACGTCACCATCATTTGAATTTTTTTCTTAAAAGATTTCTTAAACATGTTGTTAAGCCCCCAGGGCTCGACGGTGGTGCGGGTGTGACCACGTGGATGTTACCTGATAGCAGCAAAAAGAACCTAAAATGCTTTTATTTGTGTATACTCACAATAACAACAAATGTCTAAAGAACATCAGTCTCTGCCCCCTTCTGCATCTTCCTAAAACATGTCAAAAACCATCCAAAACTCCACAAATTCTCATCATAGAAACATGAAACATACGTCTAAAGAAAGCTTAAAATGTCTTCTTTTCAATAAACCGACTTAAACCGAAAACAAATGTTCTCTGTGTAATATGTGAAGAGAGGTACAGTTTTTCCTGTGTCATTAGCTCATTATCTGTAATGTGATCTCACCCACACGCTATTCATACGATAATCATCACACGAGACGGCAACACCCACGAACAAAAGCATCCTAAACCCAAACAAATCAACCAGATTCATGGTCAGATTTATTGATTTTACAGCACGTTTAGACGATTATGTGCTGAACATGAGAAGATGTGCTTCTGCAATCTGGAGATGAACAGATTTATTGTGTTTTGAAAAATGACACAAACATGTAACTTTGTGCTGAAAAATGTGCCTCTGACACTCATTATTTATATTTTCATTAATGTGCACCATTTTAAAAATAAAACATTTCATCTTTAAATCTCTTGACATTTGTCCTTCAGTCTCCCTCACATCATTTCTCTTTGATGGGTCTATTATGGGTTTGGGTCTTTGTCTCTCAGATGTGAAACATGTCAATATTCATGACCATTGACACACATATGACCTTTACACAACAAAAAGTCTCTTCAGTGTTTCCCCTACCATTATATAAGGGGCTCACCCCGCCCCCCTAACGGCTCACCCCGCCCCCCTTGAAGGTCAAGTAAATTTGATTTGATTTTCTTTATAGCGCCAGATTACAATTTGTTATTTTATTAAACAAACTAAATAGCCCTTGAGTATTATGTTATTTATCTTATTTCCACGATGGCATGTCTTTGTCTGTGTTTGCGCATGCGCGCACTCACAGGGAACAACTGAGGATGGCAACACTTGCTCTACTGCTAGAAGTAGGGATGGGTACCGAAACCCGGTATTAAACTAGCCCCGGTGCTAAATTATGAAAGACCGGAGTATCGATAAGCTCTGACGCTATCGGTTCTGCTTTCGGTACTGAAGAAATGAAGAAAATACATGTCCTGTTTATTAATGCTAAATAAACGTTATCTTGCGCATTTTACTGTCCAACCATTTCTAATTTACGATAATAGCCTATTTAGACATTTACCTGCATTTTTATCCATCATGCGCGAAATGTCCCTGTCTGTCCCTGACAGAGCCGTCGCCAGCCGAGTCCTGAAGAGGGGACGTGTGAAATACTGAAAGGGGGCGGTGATCACATAAACAGGGTGTTTTTTTTTATTTTAATAAACAATATCGAGTCTAGAAAACACTAAAGTACAACAAATATATTGATAAAAACACTCGTTGAAGCTTCATACACACCGGGACATTTGACTGCACACTTTTTTTCACAGTGTTGATTCTTCTTGAATCATCCGTAGTAGCTTCGAAAATTTAATTAATTGTGTTTGTTCTGGTGCTTGCCGAAATGTAATGTGACGTTAGAGTGGGGGTGGGAAGCTGGCAGCTAATCAAACGACAGGACCAATCAAAATTGACTTTGCCTAACAGACTTTTCTTTACTAAAATGTTGCTATTTAAGATTAATATTGACTCTAGGAACTGGAAGAAAGGGCAATTGGCAAATGTAATTTTTTTAAATAAAATATTTTATTTATCATTAAAATTACTTTAACATTTATGGTGATCTGAGGGAGAGTCCCAGTCCCATGTCACCGGGGCACCCTGGTCCCCGAGTGCACTGGCCCTGCGTCCCTACACAACACTGAGCTTCGCTGACGCACACAACCTGAAAACGCGCACGCAACACAACAACGAAGCTCACGCCGCAACAACACCAAGCTTCAGCTCAATAGAGTGACGATGGCAGAGAGAATCAAACGGTGTAAAGTATGTTTACATTTCACTCGAGTGGATGCAGACAATGATCATTACAACACAACAAGATCTTAGAAACACAAGCAATCCGTCAAAACATCTTTCAAAAGTTCATCATGTGCGGACAGAGAAAGTTTTCGACTGTCTAGTTAGTTCATCATCCACCTCCTCAGGTAAATATACTAGCAGTCTTCCCAAATAACAATGACATAAGCATCCTATAAGGTCTCTCTAAATTACTATTTAATCATTTAATAAATACATCACGTTCAGTTAAATTATGAATAACATGCGTATTTTTTCTGCAGTAAACTAAATAAATCATAGACATTAAAAATGCCTTTACAGTCCTGCATTTACAAATAGATGAATAAGAATAAACTATGCTTATTAAGAAATGATAAAGTAGAAATGACCTAATAATGAATTTGTAGTGATGAAATACATACACTTAAACATGTATAAGTTTTAAGCCCAGCAGTTCTTCTGCAGTCTATCTGCCCCAACTGTGTTGCTTTAAAGCACTGGACATTCTTTTACAAAAGAAATTATTTATTTGATTTATTTTGTTTGTATAATATATATTTCTTCAAACATTGCTGTTTGTTAGGCTATAGATAATTATTTTATTTTACATTTCAATTTGTTTTTGTTTTTTATTAAAAACACAACAAAAAGTACCGATAAATGTACCGTTAAAGTACCGGATCGATAAGTGGTATCGATAAAAGTAGTAATACCGTTAAAACCTTAACGATACCCATCCCTAGCTCAAAGTGCTGCCCTGACAAACATCAAATGTCCAGTCATCACCGGATGACAGGTTCTGATCCAGTTTGGCTGTCAGAGGGGAAATACTTCCCTTGGTTGTACAAGACTGATCTTGGTAAGTAACTAAATACATACATAAATAAATGTGACAGCAGGGTTCTCATCTAAGACATGACATACCAATTACGTACAGCCTAACTTATTCATAATATATTGTGGTAATTACATGACGGGTAACTGAAACCTGTAATTTCATTAACAAGTTTATATTAATGAATGACATGCAGCTCACTATTTACATATTTGTGTTTAAAATGTTTTTAGTCAGGACATTGTAAATCTGCTGAATAAATAAGACAAGAGATATTTAATACATGCAGGCCGCTCTGCGCACGTGATGATGTTCAGAACAACGCGCGTGTCATTTTCCCCAACCACCCCCAAAGCTGTAAACCTAGAGGAAACACTGCTCTTACAAAAGTAAAATCATTATATTGTTTTATACATATATTGATTATATTGTTTTTGTAGCAAATCCTCTAGTCTACAAGATCCAGTAACAAAACGTCTCGTGAACACATGTTTAGTGTGTGTTTCTTATTTCAATGACAAAATGTTTTACTTTTTACTAAACACACATAAACATGGTTTTCTCAGAAACACAAATGTCAGGACATGTCAAAACTTCTCCAGGGTCCCAAAACCCCCTCAGAGCCCCTCTGGAGATGATTTTATACCATTGCACATTTACAATGGGTTTTTATCCTGTAATGTGCACCGTGCAGTTTGTAAATTGCTTAAATAAATTGTTCAATTGAAAACATTGTGTGGGCTCTACTGTTAATGTGCAGTTTATTAATATAGCCGAGTAGGAGGTTTTCTGCTACCAGCATATATTGAAATATTTATTCCATGTCTGCAAAACCAGCATTTAAATGAAATACTGATAACTTATCAATACTGAATCGAAATCTAATCAAAACCATTGAAATAAGAATCCAATCGCCAAATTGGTTGTAAAACCAGCCCTATTTATAAGCATTTTGATGGCATCTGATAGAGTGTTTGGACATTGTGTTGCATGAATATGATATTCATGAATATGAAAGTAAGTAAAGATCAAATCAAATAAATAACTTTATAATATAATAATTTTATAAGAGTCTTAAAATCTCGAACTCACAGATTTGAAAATGCCACAACATCCAATGACCAATCATGTATCAGATGTTTATGAGCTGGTTTATCTTGTTGCAGAAGTTCAGAAGAGCATACGGTCATTTCTACACTGAAATCATTGTCCGTTCCTGCAGTGCAAACACACTTCTGCCAAACATTACAGCAATGTAAAGAGATGCATTTTACACTAAAGATCTCGAAAACATTCAACCACATGTCACTGTTTATGGTACCACAAGTTTATGGTAAAATCAGTAAAAGGATGTTCCCATAATTCCTTGTGTAAATCTGTAAATAATTATGAAACACTCATTATCAGTTATGTATATATGCTACTTATCTATCACTGCACAACATTGTAAACTTAGGAAAGCACTTCTTCATACTATTGTTGCCTCTTTTGATGTATCGCTTCATTGTCTCCTAATATTTGTAAGTCACTTTGAATGAAAGCGTCAGCTAAATGCCTAAATGTACATGTAAATGTAACGTATATTAAGTGTGTTATGTCCTACATTTTACATGTACATTATGCTTAATGTTTATAGTTGTTTGTATAGTGTTGTATAGTATTATTTTCACGTGACATCACTGTCTGATGGTGTTTTGTATTTGTGTGTATCATCTCTGTTGTTACGGGTTTATGGAAAGGCCACATGTGATGAGTGTCTGTTTATTGTACCACCTGTAGTACAGTGACATGGAACTGTACATCAGCAAATACAAAGCACACCTATATCTACTGCTGTAAAACACGATATTTATATACAGTTTATCAAACATGATAAAATACACAAAACTTTAAGGTGTAAAATAAAAAAATATACCGACAACTTTTTACGACAGTAAAGTAATTAACGTGTTTACAGAAGATGCTGCTAGTTTACAACTACCGAAGCGAACAGTGTTTTTCATAAGTGTGGTAATGGGGCTTGTGATGACGTGTGTGTGTGCGCGCGCGCGTGTGTGTGTGTGTGTGCTCGCGTGTGTGTGTGTGTGTGTGTGTGTGTGTGTGTGTGTGTGTGCGTGTTGTCTCACTTGGTGAGTATGTTGAGCAGTTCATTAGTTCCAGCCTGTTGTTCTCGTTCCCATTGCTCCAGTAAAGAGCTGAGCTCTGCTTTAGAGTCCACACTGCCCTCAGCACCGCCAGATGACATCTGAAACACACACCATCATCATCATCATCATCATCAACTGCTAAACACTCAACACTCCAACATTTATATAGATCAATGAATGACTGCTGGCACATAGTCAAAATAATGTTAATAGAAAACAAAAGCGGTCATACAGGGGAAAGAGATCATCAGTGTCTGTGTACTTGTGAGTTCCTTTATTTTCATTTTAGGAAGAAACATTAATGTCACAATTATATTTAAAATATAAATAA
This sequence comes from Beaufortia kweichowensis, assembly GCA_019155185.1. Taxonomy (NCBI): domain Eukaryota; kingdom Metazoa; phylum Chordata; class Actinopteri; order Cypriniformes; family Gastromyzontidae; genus Beaufortia; species Beaufortia kweichowensis. Next base: position 16,503,667 of record CM032806.1, read on the forward strand.
AGCATGCTTAATTTGCTGATCACCAAAAACTTTTAAAAACCACATTTCTCAAATGTTGTTACAAAGTTTTACTTTCACATTCAAAGTAAACCAATTCTCAGATGCCATTTTATTTCTATTTATTTGTGACATCACAAACCCTGAATGTGAATAAACGGCACCCGTGTGAGAAGCAGGTGAAGTCTTGTTGAAGCGCTCAAGAGAAGTCAAACAGAGGACTGTAATAGTGTGTTATTGCCTTCAGAACTACAATATTCTGCAAATGTTCAAAGTTGGAAACTTTCCACAGGAACTAACATTAATACACGATCAGAAATTAAAAGTTTACAAAGTAAAATAACAATGTATCTGCATAGGACACACAAACCATTATTACTCGGCTCTCTGGAAGAGACTTGATTGTGATTGGTCAGTCTAAAAACAACCACTAAACTGATAAAGGTTAGTGTAAATGTGCCATGAGTTGATTACAGCAGGAGAGCGAGCGCGTCAGGTCTGTGTCAGGTGTGATGTGCACAGACAGCGAAGGCTAAAGATGCCGAGCCAAAGGAAAGTATAAAGGAAGACGATCATCTGTTGTTACTATAGTAACCGCATCCCAGAGCATTCAGGAGGAGGGAAGGGAGACTAACATCAGTACATTTATAAAAACAGATGATTTAAGTAAAGCTCACATAGTATAATAGATTATAAATGAATGGTTTTTGATTCCCTGACAACTGACTGTTGTCTTTTAACACTTTGTAAAGCTGCAATAAAGTTTGAGAAAATTGAATTGTATTATTGAGAGTGAGAGTTTTAATGCAACTCTCGTAGTGTAAACAGGTTCACACCAGTTCACTTTATAATCAGTTATAACCTGTAGAAGCAGAACAGATTTTGTGATTTAGCAGCAGAGACATACAGCTGCTGAAGAAATGACTGTCATGTTGTGTGTGTTTGTAGTGTATGTGTATGTGATCGTGTCTATGATGACAGCTGAGGGCACATCTACCGCGCATGCGTCATCATCAGCACACATCTGTTCTGCATTTGACTCTAGAATTCAATTCAAGACTTTTCAAGAGTCTTTTTACTGCATCTGTAAATCTTTGTTTTAGTCTTACAGTATTATTTACTCTGTCATTTAGGCGCATAACCTTCACAAACTTCATAACACTGTCAAAGAAAGCGCGTTCACACAGACAGACGCTACAAAACCAGCGCGTTCACACAAACACACCTAGTACAGTGTAACGCGCGCGCGCGCGCACCTGTATGTCCAGTGCAGTCAGTAGAGTAGCATGTGTGTCTAGGTAACAGACATGTGTTATGTGAGTGTGTTTAAGTTCACTTGTGTACTGTTTTCACACAACACACAATACAGCACAGTACATAACATACAGCAGTGCTCGTGCTCGTCTCACCTTCAGCGCGTCACACAGCTTTATAACAGCATGAAGAACGCGACGCATAAACGCTCATGTCACTCGTGTCTCTCTCCAGCAATGTGCTGAAGTAACTTTATCATGGCGACCGCTAAATACGTCATGACCAGGAGACGACAGGCGCGCGGCAGTGACGTCACCCGCGCGCAATCGTCACCCGCGCGCAATCGGGAAGTGTTTTTCTCCGTTCTGTTTTTGTATTTAAAGTCAACAAATCAGCACGAGAGCGCTCTGATGCGTTCATTAACACAACAAACATTTATCTGAATGAAATCTAACACAAAGAGTCACTGACGAAGATACAAGAGGTCGAACTACAATCCCATGAAGCATTGCGCATGACGTCATCGAAAGGGATATCATTTCATATTTTACCCCCATGTTTATATTTTCATTAAATTCTTTTGTGTTTTGATGACATTGAACATATTACTGATACACACACAGTGTATGTAAAACATGACATAACAAACATGTGATCTCGTGTCAGAGTTTGAACATTTCTCTGGCCTACTAACACTTCAAACAGACTAAAGAGTCTGCGGTCAGTACGTTAACATTATGTACTTAATTATAATGATTGGGATTGTGGTATAATGAATTATAATATGGTCAGAAATGGACAATCTTCTGAGAGCTGTAGATCATGTTTAAATGCATAGCCTAGATTATAAAATCTATGGAGTTTATGGATGCATGTCTTCAGGTACTGATGGGTTAATATATAAACCACTTCCTGTAGTTCCTGTATGTTTTTTTTTTACTTTGTCATCCACACACAAACCATAATAATAAAATATAAATAATAAAATTCTTGATTTCAAGAAGTCAGATTTCTGTTGCTACAGAAATAACTGATTGTGTTACTCAATTACAAAATACTTGATGTCCTGATACTCCCACAGAAATGAAGTTCATTATTTGAGATGATTAATAACTATAAGTGTAGATGTTCACTAAACTGATCCAACCTTGACCGCCTATCAAGCCAATAACAGTGTTTCACGCTAAACTGCTCACAGATCACACAGAAAATAAATATGTTGGGGAAATCTGAAAACGTACATATTCTTATTCACATTCTTACATTACAGATAATGTAATCATGCACTGATGTGTTATTATTTTCTATTCTATAAAGAATTACACACATTAACACAATGTCATATAACCAGTATGAGGAAAACAACAGCCCCCCCTTCTGGCTGCAGCAATCCCTCATCCTGTCACAAGTTCCACAACACAGTTGGATATCATTTTTAGTCTTGCACAAACCTGGAGAAAACATAAGATAGCAAGAGAAAACGAAACAAGACATTTAACAAATGATGATGAAAAAGAAAGAACAGAAAAAAGACATTAAAAGACATTTTTAGAACGTTATTTTCTGGTTCCCAAAATAATAACCAAAAACTAACATTAGGGGGATGTTCTGTGTTTGCTCGGTATGTGTGTTTAAGCAAGATACTTGCCAGATTATGCGTCACTATTCTGCTTTATTCATTTATCCAGTGTAAAACCCAGAAACCGCCACACAAATGTGGCTTTTTGTTAATGACTGTCCTAATACAGGATTTAACAGCTCACTACCAGTTACAGGAAATGTTTTCAATTAAATATAACCCCACGTTCTTTGGTGTTGTTATTTATCAAACTTGCATGTACACCGTAACAACATGCTTATTATTTATCAATATACAGACACGGGTAAATGTGGCAGATCACAAGCAATCACACAAGATTAAGGGACAGAATTTTAATAACAAATCTCACCCCTTTTAGGATCAGATGTAAAGAAATGAGCCTAGAAGTTACCTGCGTTACCTGTTCTAATTAGCAGCAAGAGATTTTTCCTTCTTGTAAGCATTTATGAGGGATTCAAGTTTTCAAAGTTTTTTCATTTTGTGTTCAATTATCTTTCATTTTTAACAGCGCTCATTATAAGTGATTTTTCTGCTTCAGGTAGTTTCTCAAAGGTGTTGACATAAAACACTCCATTTATATTTAATAAGAATATAATATCAAAATACATTATGGTACACACATAAATTATGTTTATGTTATTAACAGATAAACACATGGATAATATTGAAGATATTATCATAACGAAAATGTTAACAAAAATATGACCATCTTCTAATAAACTAGTAGATTACCAGCACATCATGAGTTTGCTTGCCACCTTCATAGAAGTTTATAAATGAGTGGAAAAAATCAACTATAGAGGAAATGTTGGCAGAGGTTATAAAGTCAACAGCCACTATAGTGATGATGAATCTGAGACTGATTTCATGATTTTATTATGTAGGTGTGCAAAAGACATCTATATGAAATGCATGTAAAAAATACGCTCTTAAAAAAAACACACACAAGAAACTAGATGAAATCGTCTCAAACTGCTTTTATTATATTTTAAATAACAGTACGTTTTAATATAGTTTCTATCTTGCATCCAGCTTTCTGTTGTACACTGACTTTAAAATGAAATACAAAAGATGAATAAGAGGAGAGAATGCAGAGCAGGTTACAGGAATGGAGAGAGGCAGGGAAGAGAAAAGAAAACTTAGTTCAATTTTAGTTTTTCTTTGTGTTGCCGACTCCAGGCCTAACGTACAGTGACAGGACTTCATGTGTTTCTGTACAGGAATAAGAGGATGGAAGAAGGAAAGAGATCGTCTCTTCATACAGATCAAGAGGGAACAACAGATTCTCTCGTTCAACTCTGCTTTTTATATTAAAGAACAACAAAAACCTGTTTGTTACAAAATGTCTCTAGCATTGTCTTTGTATCAGAAATGTTGTTTTGCTACAGAGAGAATGAGACGGTCTTTGTTCTTCGAGTGTGTTTTTACAGGGTCTCTGTGTGTATGTGTGTGTGTGTGTGTATGTATTTGTGGTGATTCTTTAGGGACTGAACCATCATGTGTTTTACTCTTCGCTTCTCTTACGTGCATAGCTCTGAAGCGTCAAAAGATAAACCCAGTTATGTATGCACAGAGTAGCAAAACAAAAACAGACAAAAAAAGAATAGAAATAATATAAATACTGTGATGATCTCCATTTAACAGGTTATTTTTTAAGAAAAAAAAAAACAAACAAAACATCATCATGAAGGGCTTAGTTTCATATGCACCTCTTTTAAGCAATTCTACAGCATGCAAGTCTACGAGTTTCCCACCCATGGCAGACGACCAAAATAATAATCCGTTTTCATTTTTAACTTAAAAAGTTTCAATATCATTATTTTCAAACATTGATTTATACAACATGTCATTCACAGAGCGGTAACTGTTTTCCAAGCACAAAATGGGCACCTCTGTTAAAAAAAAACAAAAAGAACTGCCCCAGCCCTACTGTCAACATCCTCTACAGCAAACAGCTCAGAAAAACTGGATAGGAAAAACATAATAAAATATTACATGATCGGTTAATCTTCATTGAACTCTACAAAAAAAGCCTAAGGAGAAACGTGGATAAAATGGACACGCTTTCATCTATGAAATTCGAGCATCAGTTATCATGAACGGCACGTGCTTAGTTAACATATTTTAACATTATTACATATATGCAAAACAAACAAACAAACTTGTGCAAACCAACATTTGCAACAAGAGCGGAAAAACAAAATCCCTGGACTAAATATACAGGCCTGATAGCAGCTAGTGGACCCCCCATCAAATCCTGTTTACTGACGCCATGAAGCTTCGACAGACTTTCACAACATTGATCGTGTCATGCTTGTTTTATATCCAACTACAAACCTGATCCTAAAATATTTAAAAACTAGGAGACGAAAGCAGGCCCGCGCTCCCCGACTTTACATCTCGACGGACGGCGAGGGGTCCAAAATAAAATGATACAAAAAAAAAACACGGCCCGAAAAGCTATCGAGCTAGTTTGTTTTAGAAAAACTGCCTATGTCCGTGTTAAATATAATGATGCCGTGATGTTAGCGTAATGATAATAGCAGTGGAATGAGTGTCTTTCAATATGAGATCAGAAAATGGTCCCAGAAGGAATCTGCACAATTACCAACTTATATTCGCTTACCAACTACAATCTAGCCGAGTGAAACAATTGTGCTCTTTTTTTTCCCAAAGGAGAGATTTTTCTTTCTTTTTTTGTCGTTTATAGATGTCGGGGTCAGTTCTGTTGTGTTTGAGGAGGAGCAGGAAGGACAATAAAACTCAACGTTTCAATGTTGGACCGTTTTTGCGGTCAACCGTAGAGTCTGGACGTCACCTGTGAAGAAGAAACAGTAAGACGTGAGTCCTATGACCCTCCTGAGGTCTGATACGCAGTTTTTGGCAGCAGAGTGATGTCATCAAATGTGTAAATATCACACAGTCAGTGGTGTTAACCTTGTTTGTAACAATGTATCCGTTTCTTTTTTAAAACCCATTACTAATAACCACAAAGAAACAGACAATATTTTCTTTTACACATATTTTACCTCGGAATACTTCACTCAAAAAAATGAAAATGCATCTGTAGAAAATTGTCTTGTCATGTTAGGTCCACACAAAACAAGCGAGATGACATGAAGAGAAACTATTCCTTTATGAATCAATCCAACCATCGCTTACATCTTCATGTCTATATAATATGGTATATATTTATATAGTTTTTTGTATATGCAAGTGAAATGGTGTATTACAGTGCAGAGATGATGATGTTTACCTGACAGCTTTAATTCCAGATCTTAAGGAAACTATCCCAGGAGCCTGTAGCCACAGCCATCCCATCATCAGTCACTCCCAAGCAGCTGACGCGATTATCATGACCCGCCAAAACCCCTAGGAACACAAGCATGCACAAATCACGATGCTGAAACACATCATCATCAACAATGCACAGATACCGCTGAATGTGAGCTGGAAGACCCCAGAGACCTCACATCACTTCCTGCGTGACACTGACTGACCTGCGCGGTCGGCCTTCAGAGCGTCCCACACGTTGCAGTTGAAATCGTCATAACCAGCCAGCAGCAAGCGCCCACTCTTGGAGAAAGACACGGATGTGATACCGCAGATGATGTTGTCGTGAGAATAGACCATCAGCTCCTGATCGGCACGCAGATCGAACAGCCTGCAGGTGGCGTCGTCCGAGCCCGTTGCAAAGGCGTTTCCGTTAGGGAAGAACTGCGAGAAGGTGCGGTGGTGAGGTCAAATGAGCTAAAACACCATCAGTATGTTTCAGTGCGCGACACTTACGCAGATGGCGTTGATGTCAGACTCGTGACCCGTAAAGGTTTGTCTGCACATGCCTTCCCTGACGTCCCAGAGCTTAGCCGAAGCGTCACAGGCCCCTGACACAAACAGACGTGTGTCCGGGGCCAGAGACAGTGACATCACGTCACCCGTGTGACCTGCAAACGTGGTCGTCTGCTGTCCGGTCTCAATGTCCCACAGAGCACTACACACAAAGAAACATGTCAGGACACACGAAACGGCTTCATTCCCCCGTTTCTACTGGCCATTCCAACACTAATATTTTCAGATCAATGTGTAATTCAGATCAATTCTTTATTCAATACTGTATTGTGTTTTTACGATTTATTTGCGCACTTTAATTTTTTTGTGACCTCATAATCTGACATGTTAAACCGCCCTTCCTCAAAACCACTTGTCTTTCTGCCATGAGTTATGACATGAGGGCGGGGCTATCGGGTACTCGTTTGCGTTAGCATTTTGCTAGCAATGCTTCAATGATCCAGTACGCTTTTTTCCATTTCAGACTCAGATATACATCAGTTACATGGCATGACATTTACAGAAAAACACCACCCCCACATCCATCTCACAATAATTTTATATTACTATTATCATGATTTTAGAGAAATGTAAATCGCTATTCTGTCTAATGTTATCTCTATCTATACGTTATGTAGGAGTATTCTGAATTGCTCACAGGAATGAAATCGTGCACATGATTAGGCCTGTCGCAATAGTCAATATATCGATCATTTTTGGTGCTGCAATATATTGCAACTTTTTTATAATTAAAATTAATGTCACCAACATTTTATTCACGCTGCCTCTGTCGTCTCGTCTGCTCTCTGTAGTGGAGGCGGGGCTCAGGCAGCGTCTCCACACACACACACACACACAGAGCAGACAGACAGCGACAGGCGAAGAGAAAGCATTCTGCGTTATAAAGTGTTTTGTGACAACTGTCCATCCCAAATGGCGAATCTTCAGCTCCGGTGATGGAACATTTCTGCTTTAAGCCGAATGAGGGAGGAGAGCCAATGAACGTGAACGAGCCGGTATGTCGACTTTGTTTTAAAACAGTGGCAACAAAAAGAGGCACCACAACGAACCCAAAATCACCTAAAACATAACCATCCCACCCAGGTTTTAACCTGAGAACAACCACCGCAGTTAGAGCTGGGGAAGGGTCTTCCAGACACTTATCAGTTACAGATGCCTTTTCCCAACCTTGCACTTTTTTATTAACAAAGGTGTATTAATTGTTTATTTGTTTTATTTACTTAGCATATTTTTTATATTACGATTCCGATGGCTAAATATTATAAAAAATAAAATGTTTTATGAAAGAGTGTTCTTGCATTATTATGCTAATATATTGTCTTATCGTCATTATATAATCAGTGACATAAAATGTACTTAAAATGACAATAATATCATTTATCGCAATTACTTTTGGAGCAATATATCACACAACAAAGAGTAGTTCTGGTGACAGCCCTACACATGATCATGATTGAGTTCATGAGTGTAAATGATTTTCTTCTTTGTTTTTTATCTGTTGAAATGACAGAGAGCACTGTGAATCACATGCACATGATGAGAGTATAAAATGCCAAGCAGAACAGACAGATGTGATTGACAGCTCTTCAGTCTGTATCATCATGTCAACAGTAATGCTCATGTTCATCCAGATGGAGGTAAGACACTCACCAGGTGGTGTCACCTGAGCTGGTGACAATCTGGTTATCATCCACAAAACGGCAACAGGACAGATAACCTGCAGAACACAATCACAGCCGTGTCACTTTCTGTTACAGTCACACACACACACGCACACACACACACACACACACTCACCCGTGTGTCCGGCCAGCTCCCGGCTGACCCGCACGTTCCCCTCACGGGTCTTCAGGTTATAGATGGAGCAGATGTTATCCAGACCTCCACAGGCCACGTAGTTTCCAGAAGGAGCGTACGCGCAGGTCATGACCCACGAGGAACGCAGAGGAATGGCATGAACCTGTCACATGCACACAGCTCTCATTAAACGGCTGCACATTTACAGATGATGTGCTAAAACATCTCCACGTGTTTCTGTTCACCGCTGCACAGCTAATGTTGTACAGGAGGAAACATCAGCGTACCTTGTTTGTAGTATAGCTGTCCCAGATGATCAGTTTCCCGTCCTGAGATGCGCTGACCAGCAGCCTACACACACACACACACACACACACAATCACAACACAACCGTGAGTTAATTACGGCACAATCTGTTCTAAACAAAACTCTGTTGCATCATCCGATCAGAAATGTTCAGGGATTATTATGTCAACACAAGCAAAATAATGTCAAATGTATATAAGACACACAAACACATATAGAGTAGTGTCTCCAGTGTGAAGACTTTTAACTGTACATTCTCCTCCTCATGTTGAGCTCATTTCCAGAGGCACTTCTCAGCTGATTAGTTCTTACTGTATGAGACAGACATGAATCCGGTTGAGTACTGTAAATATACTGTAAATGAGTCCTGTGGTGTGACATGGCAAAATATTAGAAAGAAATCTCTCTAAGAGCTTTGTTTTCTGCATTTTTACTGTCACACCACAGAAAACAATTACATATATATTTGTCAACTACGTAAATACAGCAGAATATATGACTGATATCATCACTGTCATCTACACTAAGAGCAGGTGGCAGTAAGCACACTATTGAGTGCACTATTAAGGTCTGTTTGACCTCAGTCAGGCAGAAGCTTACTGATACAATGCCAGTAAATCGCTCGAATATGCCAGTACATAACCCTAACCTAACCCTAACCCTAACCTGGGCCGTCAATCCCCTAACCTAACCCTAACCAAAAATACTTGGCATTAACACGCGACCTGTTTTTGGATGTTGTCCACATACACATTTAAAAGACAATCTGATCTGCATGTTCTGACACAGAGGAGGTCGAGGACTCATTGATGATGATCAGATCTCAGTGTAATGTAAACACAATCCAGCCATTCACAGGTACAACGTCACACAAAACTCCTGTCAGTAAACCAAATGCACAGAAGGTCACAAATATAGCTAAAAGTTTGCTTTTACTCCCAAACGTTGCACGATCGTTCATTTTCTAAAATGAGTATGCTATTTGTCTACCAAATATGGCAATGATTCCAATGTATTACTCAACGGAAGAGGAAAAAGTCATTGATGCATCAGATCTAACTGATAGTCTTTCTTTACTGTACTGTGGATACAAATGAATGCCCAAAACAGAAAATGACAGTGTGAGCAGAAAATGAAAGAATGCACCTACAGTAGTCTAGATCACAAAACATGCTTCATCTATCTGAATATTATATGTATTTCTATGTCTCAGTATAAATTTAATTTCTTAGCACGACTCCCGGGATGTTTCCGAGGTCTTTCTATATAAAACACCTGATTCAGCTCATTAGTGTGTTAATTAGGAAGACATCTACATCTACTACATTCTGGGAGAAAGCTGATGAGCTGAATCAGGTGTTTTATATAGAAAGAGATCTAAAACATCCCGGGAGTGCTGCCGTGTAGGACTGCATTGAGAAACACTGATCTAGTAGCAAGAGAAAGCCATTTGCTAAGAAATGGTTATATAATATTCAGATAAAAGAACCATGTTTTATTTCATTTATGTTCAAAGTTCATTCTCTCTAACTAACCTAAGAGCTCATTTCCTCATTGTCTCTAGTGTGAAATTTGATGTCCAGTCCGGTCCTGAACATAACACTGGGAATCAGAAGAAATGCGTTAAAGCGCATGCGTGCGTCACAGATGGTTACACGCAGATAGAGACGATAAAGCAAAATCTCTACCGGTTAGTCACGGCTACTGGTAAATCACCCACCCATATCCTCTAACATGACTTAAGATCACTAGAAATCCCTAAAATCACACTTCTATAACATATTTGCTAAACCTGACATCACATGTTTTCATCTACTGCTCATGAGGACAGGATGGCAAGCTCCTCATGAGGCGGGACTTCACAAAAACATCACTGACACATCATGGGAATATTCATCATAAATATGTTTTTAATAGTATAATAGTCTGATGTGACTGAAATGTATTCTGTAAAGGACACACAGATTCAAACACAAACGTATGTTCACCTGGAGTCAGTGCCCCAGTGCATGGCATAGATCTTAGCCAGATGTCCCCTTAGCGTCCGTCTAGTGCGCATCTGAATACGGCCCAAGGGCTCGATGTTTGCTGTGATCTGACAAACACACAACACACCCAAATTACACCCCGTCTGTAGCCAAATGATTTCACTTTGTGTGTTTGTGACATGCATTACCTGGGAGAGGGTGGCGTCTGCACATGCTTTCCTCGCATCCTTAAAAACAAACACACACGCATCAGTCTTGATTCACAAAGTTCAACACAAACTGTAGTGTGAAGTGTGTGTGACTGACTCTGATCTGGTTCTTGAGCTGTTCAGCCTCTTGACGTAACTGGTCGAGTTCGCTCATTTTCCTCTAGACGATGGGCTTTACTCCGTCCACTCACTGGCTCTCGCACGGATCTGACAACACACAATCATTAGACATTACTCAACATAATGATGATTTACTGATGGACTTCACAGAAATCACAGAAATAAATCATAACACATTATATACTCACTTCTCAAAAAACAGCGTGCTAATGACAGTACCTCCACACAAACCTAATGATCATCATTAAACTACATCATCATCTGCCTGATTAACATGGAAAAATGAGTGGAAGAAAAAGCTCCAGAGCCAAACAGTATAGAACTCAAGATGTGAAACTGCAAACGGCACAACAGCAATCCATCCCATATACCAAAGAACTTTGACATTGACAAGAAGTGAAAGCCATTTTTAGGTGTGTATATGTTATGGATTGCTGTCGTCTTGTTGGCATTTTCACTCCAAAAAGCGTCACCTCGCGGGTTCTATACTCTTTGTCGGTTGCTCATGCACCAAAAATACTTCATCTTAACAAGATGAGCCACTGCCGTTACTATGAATGAACGCTCACTATGACTACTCTAGTGACGAAAGTCCCGCCCCTCCATTAAAAAGAACCAATCAATAAAGACTGACGTTTGTCTAGGGGAGGAGCCGTTTACGCAGACTCGTAAGCCAACGGCTCTGCTCGTAAGGCGCTAGCAAACCTAGCTAAAGCAATCTCAAAAAAGCTTTTGGACAATTTAAGCTTAAGAAACAAAGGTTATGGTACAGTTAATGTCAGTTTTAATTGTTGGTCAGAACTATGATGTTAAATTGCGATTTTATTATCGTGATTGTAGAAATATCCGCTTTCCCCCATTTAAGTAGATGGGACTGTCGAGAGGCGTTGCAAACATCGCTGCGGAGTGAACGGACTTCCGTAAACGGACTCTGGCTGCGCTCAGATGGCGTCTTCCGTTGCTAAGCCACAATGAGCCGTGCTCCACATGACAGGCAATGATTTTTTTAGCTGATTTGTTGTTTTTTGTCACATGAGTGTGCTTGGCATTCTGAAAAGTTGAGATCTCACTGCGGCGAGCATATCGCTACTGCTTC